>JACCID010000419.1:0-73670 GCA_018906775.1 Sycophila sp. Sp_5
ATTTTCTTAATAATGACCTTCCCATGCAATTTGATTATTAAACTGAAACTAAAGATCACGTGAAAACCATTCTTAGCGAGAGGATAGTGACTTCTCAGTATTTCCTTAGAATTGCCTAGACTGTAAACCGGATAAAGCGACACTGCGAATAATGAGGACCAGCGTATGCGTTCTTAATGAATTTGGTTATTTAAATCAACTTTCTTAGAACAAACTAATGTCACATAAATTTCCCACAAAAAGAAATGAGATGATTATTTTCTTTTTTTATTGAATATTACGTCAGAACCCGGATAACCATGACAGTAAGTGTCGTGCCAAATGTCAACTGCAAATAGTCATATATTAAACTAAATTATTTTGCATGGGTTTAGCAGCATATAAAACTGCAGGTCCATGCAAATGGTAAAATTTTCTTTAATAATGACATTCCCATGCAAGTTGATTATTAAACTGAACCTAAAATTACCGGGAAAACCATTCTTAGCGAAGGGATAATGACTTCTCAGCATTTCCTTAGGATGACTAGACTGTAACCGGATAAAGACGACACTGCGAATAATGAGACCAGCGTATGCGTTCTTAATGAATTTGATTATTAAATCAACTTTATTAGAACAAACTAATGTCACATAAATTTCCCACAAAAGAAATGAGATGATTATTTCCTTTTTCCATTGAATATTACTTCAGACCCGGATAACCATGACAAGTGAGATAGACCATCTGCCAACCTGTAACAGAAATAGTCATATATTAAACTTAACTTATTTTGCACTGGGTTTAGCAGCACATAGAACTGCAGGGTCCATGCAAAGGTAACATTTTCTTTAATAATGACGTTCCCATAGCAAGTTGATTATTAAACTGAAACTAAAGATCACGGGAAAACCATTCTTTGCGAAGGAATAATGACTTCTCAGCATTTCCTTAGGATTGACTAGACTATAACCGGATAAAGACGACACTGTGAATAATGAGACCAGCGTATGCGTTCTTAATGAATTTGATTATTTAATTAACTTTCTTTAGAACAAAACTAATGTCACATAAATTTCCCACAAAAGAAATGAGATGATTATTTCTTTTTTCCATTGAATATTACTTCAGACCCGGATACCATGACAGTGAGATACAGACCCATCTGTCAACCTGACAAAGTCATATATTAAACTAACTTATTTTGCACGGGTTTAGCAGCACATAGAACTGCAGGTCCTTGCAAAAGGTAACATTTTCTTTAATAATGACGTTCCCATGCAAGTTGATTATTAAACTGAAACTAAATATCACGGGAAAACCATTCTTTGAGAAGGAATAATGACTTCTCAGCATTTCCTTAGGATTGACTAGACTATAACCGGATAAAGACGACACTGTGAATAATGAGACCAGCGTATGCGTTCTTAATGAATTTGATTATTTAAATTAACTTTCTTAGAACAAACTAATGTCACATAAATTTCCCACAAAAAGAAATGAGATGATTATTTCTTTTTTTATTGAATATTACGTCAGACCCGGATAACCATGACAGTAAGTGTCGTGCCAAATGTCAACTGCAAATAGTCATATATTAAACTAAATTATTTTGCATGGGTTTAGCAGCATATAAAACTGCAGGTCCATGCAAATGGTAACATTTTCTTTAATAATGACATTCCCATGCATGTTGATTATTAAACTGAACCTAAAAATTACGGGAAAACCATTCTTAGCGAAGGGATAATGACTTCTCAGAATTTCCTTAGGATTGACTAGACTATAACCGGATAAAGACGACACTGCGAATAATGAGATCTTTTTAGGCGTTCTTAATGAATTTGGTTATGTTAATCAACTTTTTTATAACAAACTAATGTCACATAAATTTCCCACAAAAAGAAATGAGATGATTATTTTCCTTTTTCATTGGATATTACTTCAGACCCGGATAACCATGAGAGTGAGTGTCGTGCCAATTGACAAACGCAAGTAGACATATATTAAACTAAATTATTTTGCATGGGTTTAGCAGCATATAAAACTGCAGGTCCATGCTAATAGTAACATTTTCTGTAATAATGACATTCCCATGCAAGTTGTTTATTCAATTGAATCTAAGGAGCATGCAAAAGCAATTCTTTGGGAAGAGATAGTGACTTGTCTGCATTTCCGTAGAATTGAGTACACTATGACCGGATAAAGACGACTCTGCGAAAAATGAGAAGCGAATACGTTTCTCTAAAAAAGAATGAAATATTTATTTACTTTTTTCATCGAATATTATTTGCGACCCGGATAACCATGACAGTGAGATACAGACCATCTGTCAACCTGACAAAGTCATATATTAAACTAACTTATTTTGCACGGGTTTAGCAGCACATAGAACTGCAGGTCCTTGCAAAAGGTAACATTTTCTTTAATAATTACGTTCCCATGCAAGTTGATTATTAAACTGAAACTAAATATCACGGGAAAACCATTCTTTGCGAAGGAATAATGACTTCTCAGCATTTCCTTAGGATTCACTAGACTATACCCGTGAATATAAAGGACGACACTGGAATAATGAGACCAGCGTATGCGTTCTTAATGAATTTGATATTAAATTAACTTTCTTAGAACAAACTAATGTCACATAAATTTCCCACAAAAAGAAATGAGATGATTATTTTCTTTTTTTATTGAATATTACGTCAGACCCGGATAACCATGACAGTAAGTGTCGTGCCAAATGTCAACTGCAAATAGTCATATATTAAAACTAAATTATTTTGCATGGGTTTAGCAGCATATAAAAACTGCAGGTCCATGCAAATGGTAACATTTCTTTAATAATGACATTCCCATGCATGTTGATTATTAAACTGAAACCTAAAAATTACGGGAAATCCATTCTTTGCGAAGGAATAATGACTTCTCAGCATTTCCTTAGGATTCACTAGACTATAACCGGATAAAGACGACACTTGTGAATAATGAGGACCAGCGTATGCGTTCGTAATGAATTTGATTATTTAAATTAACTTTCTTAGAACAAACTAATGTCACATAAATTTCCCACAAAAAGAAATGAGATGATTATTTTCTTTTCCATTGAATATTACTTCAGACCCGGATAACCATGACAGTGAGATTACGGACCATATGTCAACCTGACAAAGTCATATATTAAACTAACTTATTTTGCACGGGTTTAGCAGCACATAGAACTGCAGGTCCTTGCAAAAGGTAACATTTTCTTTAATAATGACGTTCCCATGCAAGTTGATTATTAAACTGAAACTAAATATCACGGGAAAACCATTCTTTGCGAAGGATAATGACTTCTCAGCATTTCCTTAGGATTGACTAGACTATAACCGGATAAAGACGACACTGTGAATAATGAGACCAGCGTATGCGTTCTTAATGAATTTGATTATTTAAATTAACTTTCTTAGAACAAACTAATGTCACATAAATTTCCCACAAAAAGAAATGAGATGATTATTTTCTTTTTTTATTGAATATTACGTCAGACCCGGATAACCATGACAGTAAGTGTCGTGCCAAATGTCAACTGCAAATAGTCATATATTAAACTAAATTATTTTGCATGGGTTTAGCAGCATATAAAACTGCAGGTCCATGCAAATGGTAACATTTTCTTTAATAATGACATTCCCATGCATGTTGATTATTAAACTGAACCTAAAAATTACGGGAAAACCATTCTTAGCGAAGGGATAATGACTTCTCAGAATTTCCTTAGGATTGACTAGACTATAACCGGATAAAGACGACACTGCGAATAATGAGATCTTTTTAGGCGTTCTTAATGAATTTGGTTATGTTAATCAACTTTTTTATAACAAACTAATGTCACATAAATTTCCCACAAAAGAAATGAGATGATTATTTTCCTTTTTCATTGGATATTACTTCAGACCCGGATAACCATGAGAGTGAGTGTCGTGCCAATTGACAAACGCAAGTAGACATATATTAAACTAAATTATTTTGCATGGGTTTAGCAGCATATAAAACTGCAGGTCCATGCTAATAGTAACATTTTCTGTAATAATGACATTCCCATGCAAGTTGTTTATTCAATTGAATCTAAGGAGCATGCAAAAGCAATTCTTTGGGAAGAGATAGTGACTTGTCTGCATTTCCGTAGAATTGAGTACACTATGACCGGATAAAGACGACTCTGCGAAAAATGAGAAGCGAATACGTTTCTCTAAAAAAAGAATGAAATATTTATTTACTTTTTTCATCGAATATTATTTGCGACCCGGATAACCATGACAGTGAGAAACAGACCATCTGTCAACCTGACAAAGTCATATATTAAACTAACTTATTTTGCACGGGTTTAGCAGCACATAGAACTGCAGGTCCTTGCAAAAGGTAACATTTTCTTTAATAATTACGTTCCCATGCAAGTTGATTATTAAACTGAAACTAAATATCACGGGAAAACCATTCTTTGCGAAGGAATAATGACTTCTCAGCATTTCCTTAGGATTGACTAGACTATAACCGGATAAAGACGACACTGTGAATAATGAGACCAGCGTATGCGTTCTTAAGGGGGCCAGCCTGGGTTAAATTGAAAAAAATACACTTTCCAGTATAAAACTGCAGCATATAAAACTGCAGGTCCATGCAAATGGTAACATTTTCTTTAATAATGACCTTCCCATGCAATTTGATTATTAAACTGAACTAAAGATCACGTGAAAACCATTCTTAGCGAAGGGATAATGACTTCTCAGTATTTCCTTAGAATTGCCTAGACTGTAACCGGATAAAGGCGACACTGCGAATAATGAGACCAGCGTATGCGTTCTTAATGAATTTGGTTATTTAAATCAACTTTCTTAGAACAAACTAATGTCACATAAATTTCCCACAAAAAGAAATGAGATGATTATTTTCCTTTTTCATTGAATATTACTTCAGACCCGGATAACCATGACAGTGAGTGTCGTGCCAAATGTCAACTGCAAATAGTCATATATTAAACTAAATTATTTTGCATGGGTTTAGCAGCATATAAAACTGCAGGTCCATGCTAATAGTAACATTTTCTGTAATAATGACATTCCCATGCAAGTTGTTTATTCAATTGAATCTAAGGAGCATGCAAAAGCAATTCTTTGGGAAGAGATAGTGACTTGTCTGCATTTCCGTAGAATTGAGTACACTATGACCGGATAAAGACGACTCTGCGAAAAATGAGAAGCGAATACGTTTCTCTAAAAAAAGAATGAAATATTTATTTACTTTTTTCATCGAATATTATTTGCGACCCGGATAACCATGACAGTGAGAAACAGACCATCTGTCAACCTGACAAAGTCATATATTAAACTAACTTATTTTGCACGGGTTTAGCAGCACATAGAACTGCAGGTCCTTGCAAAAGGTAACATTTTCTTTAATAATTACGTTCCCATGCAAGTTGATTATTAAACTGAAACTAAATATCACGGGAAAACCATTCTTTGCGAAGGAATAATGACTTCTCAGCATTTCCTTAGGATTGACTAGACTATAACCGGATAAAGACGACACTGTGAATAATGAGACCAGCGTATGCGTTCTTAAGGGGGCCAGCCTGGGTTAAATTGAAAAAAATACACTTTCCAGTATAAAACTGCAGCATATAAAACTGCAGGTCCATGCAAATGGTAACATTTTCTTTAATAATGACCTTCCCATGCAATTTGATTATTAAACTGAAACTAAAGATCACGTGAAAACCATTCTTAGCGAAGGGATAATGACTTCTCAGTATTTCCTTAGAATTGCCTAGACTGTAACCGGATAAAGGCGACACTGCGAATAATGAGACCAGCGTATGCGTTCTTAATGAATTTGGTTATTTAAATCAACTTTCTTAGAACAAACTAATGTCACATAAATTTCCCACAAAAAGAAATGAGATGATTATTTTCCTTTTCCATTGAATATTACTTCAGACCCGGATAACCATGACAGTGAGTGTCGTGCCAAATGTCAACTGCCAATAGTCATATATTAAACTAAATTATTTTGCATGGGTTTAGCAGCATATAAAACTGCAGGTCCATGCAAAAGGTAACATTTTCTTTAATAATGACCTTCCCATGCAATTTGATTATTAAACTGAAACTAAAGATCACGTGAAAACCATTCTTAGCGAAGGGATAATGACTTCTCAGTATTTCCTTAGAATTGCCTAGACTGTAACCGGATAAAGGCGACACTGCGAATAATGAGACCAGCGTTATGCGTTCTTAATGAATTTGGTTATGTAAACCAACTTTTTTATAACAAACTAATGTCACTATAAATTTCCCACAAAAAGAAATGAGATGATTATTTTCCTTTTTCATTGGATATTACTTCAGACCCGGATAACCATGAGAGTGAGTGTCGTGCCAATTGACAAACGCAAGTAGACATATATTAAACTAAATTATTTTGCATGGGTTTAGCAGCATATAAAACTGCAGGTCCATGCTAATAGTAACATTTTCTGTAATAATGACATTCCCATGCAAGTTGTTTATTCAATTGAATCTAAGGAGCATGCAAAAGCAATTCTTTGGGAAGAGATAGTGACTTGTCTGCATTTCCGTAGAATTGAGTACACTATGACCGGATAAAGACGACTCTGCGAAAAATGAGAAGCGAATACGTTTCTCTAAAAAAAGAATGAAATATTTATTTACTTTTTTCATCGAATATTATTTGCGACCCGGATAACCATGACAGTGAGAAACAGACCATCTGTCAACCTGACAAAGTCATATATTAAACTAACTTATTTTGCACGGGTTTAGCAGCACATAGAACTGCAGGTCCTTGCAAAAGGTAACATTTTCTTTAATAATTACGTTCCCATGCAAGTTGATTATTAAACTGAAACTAAATATCACGGGAAAACCATTCTTTGCGAAGGAATAATGACTTCTCAGCATTTCCTTAGGATTGACTAGACTATAACCGGATAAAGACGACACTGTGAATAATGAGACCAGCGTATGCGTTCTTAAGGGGGCCAGCCTGGGTTAAATTGAAAAAAATACACTTTCCAGTATAAAACTGCAGCATATAAAACTGCAGGTCCATGCAAATGGTAACATTTTTCTTTAATAATGACCTTCCATGCAATTTGATTATTAAACTGAAAACTAAAGATCACGTGAAAACCATTCTTAGCGAAGGGATAATGACTTCTCAGTATTTCCTTAGAATTGCCTAGACTGTAACCGGATAAAGGCGACACTGCGAATAATGAGACCAGCGTATGCGTTCTTAATGAATTTGGTTATTTAAATCAACTTTCTTAGAACAAACTAATGTCACATAAATTTCCCACAAAAGAAATGAGATGATTATTTTCTTTTTTTATTGAATATTACGTCAGACCCGGATAAACCATGACAGTAAGTGGTCGTGCCAAATGTCAACTGCAAATAGTCATATATTAAACTAAATTTATTTTGCATGGGTTTAGCAAGCATATAAAACTGCAGGTCCATGCAAATGGTAACATTTTCTTTAATAATGACATTCCCATGCAAGTTGATTATTAAACTGAACCTAAAAATTACGGGAAAACCATTCTTAGCGAAGGGATAATGACTTCTCAGAATTTCCTTAGGAATGATTAGCTGTAACCGGATAAAGACGACACTGCGATTAATGAGACTAGTTTAGGCGTTCTTAATAAATTTGGTTATTTAAATCAACTTTTTTATAACAAACTTATGTCATATAAATTTCCCACATAAAGAAATGAGATGATTATTTTCTTTTTCCATTGAATATTACTTCAGACCCGGATAACCATGACAGTGAGATACAGACCATCTGTCAACCTGACAAAGTCATATATTAAACTAACTTATTTTGCACGGGTTTAGCAGCACATAGAACTGCAGGTCCTTGCAAAAGGTAACATTTTCTTTAATAATTACGTTCCCATGCAAGTTGATTATTAAACTGAAACTAAATATCACGGGAAAACCATTCTTTGCGAAGGAATAATGACTTCTCAGCATTTCCTTAGGATTGACTAGACTATAACCGGATAAAGACGACACTGTGAATAATGAGACCAGCGTATGCGTTCTTAATGAATTTGATTATTTAAATTAACTTTCTTAGAACAAACTAATGTCACATAAATTTCCCACAAAAAGAAATGAGATGATTATTTTCTTTTTCCATTGAATATTACTTCAGACCCGGATAACCATGACAGTGAGATACAGACCATCTGTCAACCTGACAAAGTCATATATTAAACTAACTTATTTTGCACGGGTTTAGCAGCACATAGAACTGCAGGTCCTTGCAAAAGGTAACATTTTCTTTAATAATGACGTTCCCATGCAAGTTGATTATTAAACTGAAACTAAATATCACGGGAAAACCATTCTTTGCGAAGGAATAATGACTTCTCAGCATTTCCTTAGGATTGACTAGACTATAACCGGATAAAGACGACACTGTGAATAATGAGACCAGCGTATGCGTTCTTAAGGGGGCCAGCCTGGGTTAAATTGAAAAAAATACACTTTCCAGTATAAAACTGCAGCATATAAAACTGCAGGTCCATGCAAATGGTAACATTTTCTTGAATAATGACCTTCCCATGCAATTTGATTATTAAACTGAAACTAAAGATCACGTGAAAACCATTCTTAGCGAAGGGATAATGACTTCTCAGTATTTCCTTAGAATTGCCTAGACTGTAACCGGATAAAGGCGACACTGCGAATAATGAGACCAGCGTATGCGTTCTTAATGAATTTGGTTATTTAAATCAACTTTCTTAGAACAAACTAATGTCACATAAATTTCCCACAAAAAGAAATGAGATGATTATTTTCTTTTTTTATTGAATATTACGTCAGACCCGGATAACCATGACAGTAAGTGTCGTGCCAAATGTCAACTGCAAATAGTCATATATTAAACTAAATTATTTTGCATGGGTTTAGCAGCATATAAAACTGCAGGTCCATGCAAATGGTAACATTTTCTTTAATAATGACATTCCCATGCAAGTTGATTATTAAACTGAACCTAAAAATTACGGGAAAACCATTCTTAGCGAAGGGATAATGACTTCTCAGAATTTCCTTAGGAATGATTAGCTATAACCGGATAAAGACGACACTGCGATTAATGAGACTAGTTTAGGCGTTCTTAATAAATTTGGTTATTTATATCAACTTTTTTATAACAAACTTATGTCATATAAATTTCCCACATAAAGAAATGAGATGATTATTTTCCTTTTCTATTGAATATTACTTCAGATCCGGATAAGCATGACAGCGAGAGACGTGCCAACTGTCCACCGGAAATAGTTATATATTAAAGTAAATTATTTGGCATTGAAATTCCAGCTGGATTTCCAGTTGGAAATTTTAGGTGGAAATTCTAGGTGGAAATTCTAGGTGGAAATTCCAGGTGGATTTCTATGGAATCCAGGTGCAATTTTTACGCCGATTTCGAATTAATTTAGGTGGATTTAATGGATATCCAGCTGGATTTTCCAGCTTAATATTTTCAACAGGGCAGCCTTTTGGAAACGTTGATTGGAAACTTTCTTTTCAACGTTTTTATTTTCATCCGATATGTAATTCCATTATGTAATAGTTGCATAATTATCTCAAATCTTTCATAACGTAATTTAATCCATCAATGGATTTCCAGCCGGATATTTTCAATATAGAGGGTCTATGGCAATAATTTCTTTAAAATGTTTTTATTTCTAGTTAAATAAGTAGTATAATAAAAAGAAATGAAAAATCATGTTTGAATTTCCAGCTGAAAAGCTACTAGGATTTGTAACTAGATATTTTCAACACGTATTATTTTATTCATCTTTGAATTTTTGTGTAAAATAGAGTCAATAAGAGATGCGTACAGAACGTTTTGTACTATAAAAATGGATTGTCAGGAATTTTTTAGCGTTTATAACATAAATTAAACTTTTTTTTTATTTTAAGGTATATTAAATTAATCACCATGATGGTAGAAATTAGAAATTAAGAAAAATGTGTAATCTAAATAATTTTATTAATTATAAATAGAAAAAATTACACCACACAAGATCACTGTTATTTATACATTTTTTACAGCACCATTTTTTATTAAAAAATCAACGACCACCTCTGGTGCTAAGCTTAATGGGGTCAAAATACCTAAACAAGGATGATTGATGTTACATCCAATTTTCACCAATTTAATTGTCCATTTTTTAAACATTTCATCTTCATTATGCGCTCCTATTGTATACAAAATATGAAAAGCATTTTCTGTATTAACTAAAGAATTAACGTCAGCATTGTTCTGTAGAAAAAATTCAAATAATTGTTCATTATCTTTCAGCATTGCTATGTGCAGAGGAGTACCCATATTAGACTGTTTATCAACATCTGCATTAAAATTAACTAAAATTTTACATAAATTTATATATCCTAACTCTGCAGCTAGATGCAGCCCACAAAATCCTACAATGTGATCATCTATAAGATGTACTATCGAGCTCTTATAATGTACTGGATAATTAACTATAATAGGTGTTTCTTGCAACAGTTCTATAATTTTGAACTCATCGTTATTAATAATGGCTTTAAAAAAATTATATTTTATTTTCAAAAATTTGTGCTGTTGTTTAAGGAACAAATCCAATCTGTAAATAAAGGAAAAAATCATCAATCATATTTCAGGAGTAAAGTCACGGGACAAATGTACAAAAAGTTAGCGTCGAATGTTTTTAAATTATTTTTTTTTACTTTAAAATTAAAAAGTTATTAGTGGAATTTACATACCAACAGATTCTTCTAGTACTGGATCCGTAAGATTTATCGCTGGAGAAGAAACGCCATCATTTAGAATACAATCGTCCAATTTCTTTAACATGACACGCAGTTGACGAGTTTTATTTTTAGTCTCTATCTCCTGAACCTTCGTCTTACCTTAATATTTAATAAAGTATACCGATGATATTAATATTAGCAAATTTACTGCTCTTATTATAAATTGGTTTAGGAAAATTCACATACCCACAGATAGTTCTGATACAGTACTCGGAGAAAGAATATTAGAGGATGGAATCTCCTTCCTTTCAGTACCATGATTCGTATCTGCTACTTTATTTTTAGTTATCATCTCCTTATCTAAATATTTAACAAAGTATACCAAAAATTATATTAATATTATCAAATTTCAACTTACAACTTAGGCTGACAGTTAAACAACTGAAAAAATGTCTACATATCCGATAGTCTATAACAACTTAATGATTTATTGACTACCTAGTACATACGCGAATGTTTGAACCATAATTAAATACAACTTTAATGCTTAAAAAAAATTCTAAATAAAATATATCAATGGTCTTGTATAATTATTTGGTATAAGAAGAAATTCACACATTGAGTATTACATGTAGTAAATATTAAGCCATCAAGATATTTTCCTATCTATTTAACTCCAAAACTAAATATTATTTATTTGCGAGTGAGTTTTGGAGGATTATTTAATTTATATAAAGAGGACAGCGGAAGGTAATTGGTCTTCGTCAATCGTATTACAGGGATTAGATCTATTTATCGCAGTAATTAATTTTTAACTTTACTTTTCTGATTTATTTAAAAATATATAAAAAATTAAATATAAAGATAAAGACGACACTGCGAATAAAGAAACTATTTTAGTCGTTCTTAATAAATTTGGTTATTTAAATCAACTCTTTTATAACAAACTTATGTCATATAAATTTCCCACAAAAAATGAAGAGCTGATTATTTACTTTTTCAATAGAATATTACTTCAGACCCGGATAACCATGATAGTGAGAGACGTACCAAATGTCAACCGGACGATAGTCATATATTAAAATAAATTATTTTGCATGGGTTTAACAGCACATAGTACTGCAGGTCCATGCAGTAGGTAACATTTTCTTTAATAATGACATTCCCATGCAAGTTGATTATTAAACTGAACCTAAAAATTACGGGAAAACTATTCTTAGCGAAGGGATAATGACTTCTCAGAATTTCCTTAGGATTGATTAGACTATAACCGGATAAAGACGACACTGCCAATAATGAGACCAGTTTAGTCGTTCTTAATGAATTTGATTATTTAAATCAACTTTTTTATAACAAACTAATGTCACATAAATTTCCCACAAAAAGAAATGCGATGATAGTTTTCCTTTTCCATTGAATATTACTTCAGACCCGGATAAGCATGACAGCGAGAGACGTGCCAACTGTCAACCGGAGAATGTCATATATTAAATTAATTTATGTTGCATTTGTTTAACAGCATATAGTACTGCAGGTCCAAGCAAAAGGTAACATTTTCTGTAATAATGACATTCCCATGCAAGTTGTTTATTCAATTGAATCTAAAGAGCATGGAAAAGCAATTCTTTGGGAAGAGATAGTGACTTCTCGGCATTTCCGTTGGATTGAGTACACTATGACAGGATAAAGACGTCTCTGCGAAGAATGAGAAGCGAATACGTTTCTCTAAAAAAAGAATGAAATATTTATTTACTTTTTTCATCGAATATTATTCGCCACCCGAATAACCATGACAGTGAGATACAGACCATCTGTCAACCTGACAATGTCATATATTAGATTATATTATTTTGCATGGGTCAACAGCACATAGTACTGCAGGTCTGATAAAAGGTAAGATGTTCTTTAATAATGACATTCCCATACAAGTTGTTTATTCAATTGAATCTAAAGAGCATGGAAAAGCAATTCTTTGGGAAGAGATAGTGACTTCTCGGCATTTCCGTTGGATTGAGTACACTATGACCGGATAAAGACGACTCTGCGAAGAATGAGAAGCGAATACGTTTCTCTAAAAAAAGAATGAAATATTTATTTACTTTTTTCATCGAATATTATTCGCGACCCGGATAACCATGACAGTGAGATACAGACCATCTGTCAACCTGACAATGTCATATATTAAATTAAATTATTTTGCATGGGTCAATAGCACATAGTACTGCAGGTCTGATAAAAGGTAAGATGTTCTTTAATAATAACATTCCCATGCAAGTTGTCTATTCAATTGAATCTACAGATCACGGGAAAACCATTCTTAGCGAAGGGATAATGACTTCTCTGCATTTTCTTAGGATTGACTAAACTGTAACCGGATAAGGACGACACTGCGAATAATGAGAAGCGAATACGTTTCTCTAAAAAAAAAATGAAATATTTATTTACTTTTTTAATTGATTATTACTTGAGACCCGGATCAACCCGACAGTGATAGACGTGTCATCTGTCAATCTTACAATGTCATATATTAAATTATTTTGCATGGGTTTGCTGCACATAGTACTGCAGGTCTATGCAGTAGGTAACATTTTCGTATACATTTCCCTTAAAAAATAGAATGAAATTTGTTTACTTTACTAAATATTTTAATAAATACTTTATTTACAGAATTTATTTACTTAACATTCCTAACCATTTAAAATTGAGTTAGTTTGAGTTATGAGTTGGGAAGATTTTTTTCAAATTGTGACCCTTTATAATTAGCACAATTACAAAATCAAAAGATCTTGAATCGAAATAAAACTGATTTTCAATTTTAGGTTACATGGACTGCCTTAGAAAAAAAAACCACAATATCAATTTGAAAGCAGAATCCTTCTTCAATAACCAACCCTTTCTTTTTAAATATACATTCTAAAAACTTATTGAATTCTAAACAGTGTTAGCTCTTAACTTGTTTAACATTTTCTTTTTTTTTTTTTAAATCTTATTTCAAGCAAGCATTTTTCTCTTGGAAGGTGTTGCGTAGAATGATTACAAGCACATTTAGTAAATACTCAGATGATAGTTCCCAATGTCAGCTGCTGAACATTCTAAAATGTCAGCTAAAGATCATGTCATAATCAAGAAGCATTTTGGTAGATTTATAAACAGCTAGAAAAAAATGTCTTTTTGCATGAAGTTGCCTTGTCAGATTAGTTATTTACCTTGTTTCAAAAAGTAATTCTCCAGCAAAGAAATATAAAAGAATATACCTGTAATGACAATTTGTATATAAAATATGAAAATATAAAATTCAATTCCTATAAAGCAACAAACGCTTTTACTGATCATTTTCCCCTTTTTCTAACATACAATAATTCAATTCAACATGAAACTATTGAAAATGATAGAAACTATTGAAAACTATAGAAAACTTAAAATAAATTACTTGATAGTACCAACTGGCAAGATTTTACTAAAATAAGAGATCCAAATATGGCTGTATACATTTTTATTAACTTAATACAGAATCATACTAAAATATCCAAACCTAACAATCTCACGAATAAGAGCATAAAATTTAATCGTAGTAAAAAATGGATTACTACTGCTATTATATTTTCATGTAAGAAAAAAGAAAATTTATACATAACATAGCAAAAAAACCCTCGCAATTTGATTTTCAAAAATAAATATAATAACAACTATACATTATTAAACAAAATAATTAAAGATGCAAAAATAAGTTTGAGAAAGACATACTTTGCAAATAGTAATAGCTCCAAACAATTGTAGAATATAATATAATCTAGGTAGAAATACAGTTAAAAATAATAAAATTGACTTCATTATTGATGAAAGTAATAATAAAATAATTTTGAAGCATAGTATGAATATTACAAATAATACATTATTTTAGAAAAATTTTGCGAAACATTCTACAGAAATCTCTGCAACAACTTTTTCTAGAATTTTCTATAGGCAAAACACCAGCCAATTTTTTGAATACTTGTATTTGATTGAGAACATATTTGTGCATTTTTAAACAAAAATTAATTCAAACTTTGCTAATAGAGTGTTCTACCTCTGAGAAGGAAATAGAAAACAACCAATCAAATATGAAAATTTTTGTTAATGACTCAAATTTTTTGCAAAAATTCAGTCATTGTCTCCTGCCATTTTAACACCTCAGAGGTAAAGCACTATTAAAAGATGTTATTTTATAATTTTACAAAAATACCTTTGGTTTCAAATTTAGTTGATTCTATGCAACTGTCACATTCACAATAAATATTGTTTTCAATTCTTCATCTCCTTGGATATCATGTAATACCTGAATACAGTGTACAGCTTTGAATAAACTAATATATTTGCAGTTTGATCTGCAGTCGTGCTTAATCATTGCTAGTGGACCTAATAGCGAGCCCGCTATTAATTTTTGTACTTATCACAATGCTGTACCTGAGAATGTACACTTATTGCATTTAAATAAAATTTCAGATGATTCTGTAAATACTTGAGTATTAATAATTTTTCTGATTGAATAAAATTTAATAATACCTTTTCGTCAGTCTTCATATTTGAAATAAATTTTGGTCTAAAATTTTCCAATTGAGATTTAAGTTGCTCATCATTAAACTTGACAGGGTTTGTAAATTTTTGTTGTTGTGAAACTTAAATACGGATCAACCATTAACAGCTTGCTGAGATCATCGATTTTTGATCGATTTTTGATAAAACTAAAATATTCATTTTAGTACGCACGTTTTTTTAATTTTAACTTGAAAGTAACAACTAAAGAATTTAAATCATTTTTCAAGTATACTTAAGTAAGCAATAATAACGAAATATTTTTAACTACATACTAAAAATGCGGTATCCGGATAATCGTATTAAGGGTTCGACAGGAAAAAAGGAACAATATACTAATTAACTACATACTAAAAATGCGGTATCCAGATAAACGTATTAAGGGTACGACACGAAAAAAGGAACAATATACTAAAAAGGTAAAATCTCAAAATTTATAATATCGGAATTGAAAAATTCAGAAATACATAAATTTGGAAATTGACAATAAAGAAATTAGTAATTCGTAAAAATATAAATGACGAAATCAGAAAATCAGAAAAGTAAAAATATAGAAATCTGAAATTCGGAATTGTATTAATTCTGAAATTTGCAATTCAAGAAGTTAAAATCTCGAATGCGATATTGGAATAAAACAAATCATAATAATAAAAATTCGGAAATTGATAATAATGAAATAAGAATATCCCTACTGAAAAAATTGCGTAACTGAATTACGTGATTCAATTACGTAATTTAATTACGTGATAGTTACGTATCTTGTTGAAAATATCCAGCTGGAAAATCCTTCTGGAAATCCACGTGGATATACCAGCTAATGCCTGCAAATTCATGCATGGACTGGATTCCAGGTGGATTTTTCAGCTGGAAAATCGACTGCAATTTCCACCTGGAATTCCATATAGAATCCATTCCATGCATCAATTTCCACCTGGAATTTTCACCTGAAAATCCACCTGGAATTTTCACCTGAAAATCCACCTGGAATTTTCACCTGAAAATCCACCTGGAATTTTCACCTGAAAATCCACCTGGAATTTCCACGTGGATTTCAAGATGGATTTTCGAGGTGGAATTCCAGCTGGATATTTTCAACAAGATAATTAATTCGAACATTTCATTATATAATGGAATTATGTAATTCATTTACGTAACTGAATTATCCCGGTTGAAAATAGAAACGTTGAAAAGAAGATTTCTAATAAACGTTTCCGAAATGTTGATTATCGACGTTTCAAAACCTTGAAAAAACGTTGATTTACCTTGATTTTCAACCTTTTTTTCAATGTTTCTATTTTCAACTGGGATGTAATTCAATTATGTAATAGTTGCATTATTATCTCAAATATTTCATAACGTAATTTAATCCATCTTTATATTTCTACATGCATATTTTCAAAAGGGGGGGGTCTATGGGAATAAATTCTTTAAAATGTTTTTATTTCTAGGTAAATAAGTAGTATAATAAAAAGAAATGAAAAATCAAGTTTGAATTTCTAGCTGAAAAGCTACTAGGATTTGTAACTAGATATTTTCAACACGTATTATTTTATTCATCTTTGAATTTTTGTGTAAAATAGAGTCAATAGGAGATGCGTACAGAACGTTTTGTACTATAAAAATGGATTGTCAGGAATTTTTTAGCGTTTATAACATAAATTAAACTTTTTTTTTATTTTAAGGTATATTAAATTAATCACCATGATGGTAGAAATTAGAAATTAAGAAAAATGTGTAATCTAAATAATTTTATTAATTATAAATAGAAAAAATTACACCACACAAGATCACTGTTATTTATACATTTTTTACAGCACCATTTTTTATTAAAAAATCAACGACCACCTCTGGTGCTAAGCTTAATGGGGTCAAAATACCTAAACAAGGATGATTGATGTTACATCCAATTTTCACCAATTTAATTGTCCATTTTTTAAACATTTCATCTTCATTATGCGCTCCTATTGTATACAAAATATGAAAAGCATTTTCTGTATTAACTAAAGAATTAACGTCAGCATTGTTCTGTAGAAAAAATTCAAATAATTGTTCATTATCTTTCAGCATTGCTATGTGCAGAGGAGTACCCATATTAGACTGTTTATTAACATCTGCATTAAAATTAACTAAAATTTTACATAAATTTATATATCCTAACTCTGCAGCTAGATGCAGCCCACAAAATCCTACAATGTGATCATCTATAAGATCTACTATCGAGCTCTTATAATGTACTGGATAATTAACTAGAATAGGTGTTTCTTGCAAAAGTTCTATAACTCTGAACTCATCGTTATTAATAATTGCTTTAAAAAATTATATTTTATTTTCAAAAATTTGTTCTGGTGTTGAAGGAACAAATCCAATCTGTAAATAAAGGAAAAAATCAACAATCATATTTCAGGAAAACTGGACTATCAATTAAAAAGTTTTATATAAAAGGCCGTTAAATTTTAATTACCCAAAGAAACCTTCCATTTTTAGACTTCTTCAATACAATAGCAATCTTCTGAGCGGCAAAAAACTTTTGACAGGTACAGATTGATTATATTTACCGTTTCATACATAAAGGTAATGATACAGGCACTCGAAATCATTTCCAGAGCTAATAAAAGTTTTGTGCTTTTGCCTTAAGAAAAAAAACCCTAAAAAGCCGGTCTCGACTAACTTCCGTGAACTGGACACACAGTAATAAAATTTGTCAATTCCGATTATACAGAAAAATTATGCGTGATTTGCTCTTTAATAAAATGTAATTAAAAAAATACCACGTGTTTCATGTTTTTATTTATAATTACTAGGAATCTCGCGCGCGCGATGCGCGCGTCAAAATTTTTATTTCTACCTTACATATATCAATAATATTGTATTAATAATAATTAAACATGGAAAGTTATTAATTTTAAATTTAAAGTTATGAAAACATTTGGAAAAATCAAAATATTCCTACATGGTTAATAAAGGCTTCACAACAAAGGCTATCACTTTTTTAAGAGAGGATAAAAATGTTCGTGTACTATGAATTTTTCAAAAATTAATAGCTTATAACTACCGCGTTTTGAGAGGGCCCAGCAATTTCAAATGATTGCTCGTAATCAGAAATATTAAATTGGTTTAATTCTATTAGTAATTAAATGCAGCTATCACTGGCCCGCTTAAGAAAATAAAAATTTTTAATATCATGACATGAGTCCGGCAGATTTAAAACTATGTTGTTTTCGATATTATTTTCGTAAGTCTGAGCCTTTATTCTATTGAGTGACCATTTTTATGAATAAAATATTTGAACAGTCGCGGCTCTTTTACTTATCATTTGACGCTGTTTAAAAACGAGTAAACGTGACGCGTAAGATACGACGTTATTCCGTCACACGTAATAAGATTTCGTTTCCCGATATTCCATATTCCAATAAAGACTGTTCCTAAATGTTTCTCTTTTTATTACGCGAGTTTCCTATCTTGACTTCTTACACAGTGAGTGATCAGTTCTGAAAATCAGAACGTGAAAAACGTGCGAAGAACTTTAGTCATCACTTATTGTATATTGCATTATCACAAAGAAACCGATTTATAAAGTGTTAACAAAATGTCTGAAACAAAAAAAATCTTGAAAAGGAAGAGAATTGAAAATTACACTCTTATTAATTTGAACGGAACCAAATTAATCGTTCCCTCTAATACAGTAGATGATGATGGAGGCAACTTTGTCTACAAAAGTGGTGTATTGAGATTACCTTGTCAGATTTTATATGAAAATGAGTCAAAGAAAAAATTGCAAGAGCTTGAAAAAGAATCGAGTTTACTTGAAGAAAGTTACGTTTCACTAGGTAAAATATTTATTAATTTTTTTTATACTTGCTACAATTTAAGTTAAAAATAATCATTATATTGTTTTTTCTTTCAGAGAACAGTACATCCAAAACTTCAATAAATTTGGAAAATAATATTTCTACCTCCACACCAACTGAAAAACCTCCAAATAGTAAATAATTTATTTATCTTACTTTTCTGTCTTTTATGCTCCAATTTTATTTAATTATAAAATTGATATACTCTGCATGTAAAAATAGAGTGGCGATGCAAAAAATAATGGGCTAGTGCTAGTGCTAGTATATACTTTTTAATAATCTTATCAGAAATATTAATTTTATCTCTTAATGTAATTAAATAAACAATAATTAATATCATACGTAGTTATACTCAAATTAACGTTAAAATATACCTAGTAGAAATTGTCAGATATATTTAATTCCAGCAAATTAGTAGTAATAATTCAAAATCTATCTACAAGTATACATAAATTCTACTGAAAAGAAGCTTTCACTCAATTAAAGTAAATATTCTAACTTCCTTGCTTTACTTGGTTCAAAATATACTTGATGATGAAGAACATAGGTTTGCTTGTCTCTGAAAGTACAAAGAAACAGGTGGTATATTCAGAAAAAATTTAAAGAATAATAAGTTTTTAACAAAGTTTTGCCATATTTGTCTTCTTAAAAAATATTCTAATCACTAATTAAAATCCCTTTTTTAATGCTAAAACTTACAGTATAATAAATGTTCAAAAAAATATTTGAACCCATATCATTGATACGTATACTTGCTTCCTATGAACAGTACCAAAAGATCAAATAATTTAAATTCTGACAAGAGCATATGTTAGGTTCAAAATAGAAAAAAAATGTTGTGCTATTTTACAAGATGATTGGAAAAGAATATTAATATTAATAAATTGCTAAGAATACTGATTACCTTAACCCTTAACGCCCAATTTGACCATTTTTTTGACAATATTTTAAGTTTATTAATTAACTTAAAATGGTTCAAAAAAAAATTCTTGAGATATCATGAATTCTAAAAAGAAAAAGTTGGCTTTTATTGGATTAAAAATTGTTACATTCAGTAGCGGCTAAGAACATTCAACAATTTTTAATTCAATAAAGTCCAACTGTACAAGAAAAAGTTATAAAACAAAAGCTGCTTAGAATTAATCAAAGAATACGTGTCAATTCTAAGAACTTTTTGTTCTATAACTTGTTCGTAAAGTCGATCTTGGTCAAGAAAAAAAAATCATGAACCTCTCTTGACAAGTTTGGTGGAAAAGGGATTGTTTGGATAGCCGTCATTTATAATTTATATTTTAATTTACATTATAAAAAATTAAATTTCAAGAAAATCAAACTTTTCTAAAAAAATGGTATAAATTGTTTAATCCATACACAAAAGCTCCAGAACCATAAGTTGCACTTTCCCTTCTCATTTTTGCCAGCAACACCAAAATTCAAAAGTTTTTAAAAAAAAATATTTACTTTAACAAATTTAATAATTAATCTGCTCTAAAATTTCTTTTTGAGTTTTTATCAAGACTAGCAGCACTTTAACTAAAACATTATCTAGTCCATATACAGGATATATTATGCAAAATTCACAAAATACTTAGGATGAGTTTTTTTTTTTTAATAAATTAAAAACTTTACAATATTAGTATGGTTCCTTAAAATCTAACTACTGAGAAACAGTCAATGAATTAATATATTGCATTTTATTAATTTTTTTTACATTTACTATAAAGCAAAATTTTTATTGATATCCCCTTACATATAAGTAAATTTACTAATGTAGCTTAAATGTTTTTTAAGTTTTTAGAATTGTTTGAGCTTTAGTCAAACTTATACGCAGAAAAATAGATTACTAAATGTAAGATTTTCACGATAACTTATTCAAGTAAGAGTTCCTTTAACTTTAAAAATTAAAAATTGGAAAGATAAAAGGCTCAGTTATTAGTATATACTATTTGCATATAATTCATATAAAACAGTAAAAAATACTATATAATTTATTGATTCAAATCATTGTTGTGGATAATCAGATTATGAAACTTTTTATTAAAATTCAGAAAGCTATTTTTCTGCGTGCATAATTCTACATTCAACAAAGTGAGCTACATTAAAGTCTTATCCTGTGCCATCATTTACACTTATTTTGTTATATATTTACTTTATACAATTAAGGAAGCGTAAAGATAATTGATATTGCATAGGCAACGACGTAAAACAGTCTTTCTAGATCCAAATAGTAAAAGTTTTCACTCTATTAAATATTGTTTACGAATCTTCTCTTAAAAAAGTGATGCCCGGATGTTGTAAAGCCTTGGAAACTCGGAAGCTGAAATTAAAAATTTCTAACCTCAAAAATGAGCCCGGAATAAACAGTAAAGAAAGGAATCTGAGCGCACGCAATTTTGTATCTTAAAGTAATAGTTATATAAAAATTTTAAAGTTTAAATATATTATCTTGTCAATGATTATATTCACTGTTTAAAAATTTAAAGTTTGAAATAAAATATTCCTCAATTTATCAAACTTTACAAAATTCCTCATTCTACTAAAATAAAATAAATTTCTTGCTTTTTTATATTAATTAAATTGTTTTATTCAGGTATATATCTAAATTAATTAATTAAACAAGAAATAATTTTGTTTATTGTTTTTATTTCAAACTTTAAATTTTTGAACTGTGAATTATCATTGACAAGATTTATCTAAATTTTAGAATTTTATATCTAAATCTTTAAATTTTTAAACAGTGAATTTAATTTAATTTAAAGATTTAGATATATAAAAATTTTAAAATTTAGATATATAGCTTGTCAATGATTATATTCACTGTTTAAAAAATTAAAGTTTGAAATAAAAACAATATCCAAAATTATTTCTTCCCTCATTCAACTACAATAAAATAAATATTGCATTTTTATATTAATTATATTATTTTATTTAGGTATATATTGTGACGCGAGGTACTATCGGGTACCTCGCGCCGTCGCGAGCCTTCGCGGCGCGAGGGAGAATTAGGCCGTGGCGCGCGGGAGCGGCGGCCATCTTAGAATCTCGGGAGATTCTCTCTAGCCGTCGGCGACGACGGACACGTGCGCGAACGGACCACCCGGTGATCGAGCGGATCGAGGGGAAGCGAGCGACAGCAGGACGTGCGAACGTGGAAGCAGCCGAGGACGAGCCAAGGCAGCGACAGCTGTAAGTACCGCCCGTGATTGTAAGCGAGTGCGGGCGCGTACCGGCGAGGAGTCGAGGAGCGCCTCGACTCCCTGTTGTTGACAGTGTTCTGCCGACGCGGGGAACGTATCCCCATCTCGTCATCTTTCTCTCTCTCCCTAGTTCGCGATCGCGGACTCCTGTGCGGTGGGAGTCGCGGTTCTCGCAGAAGAGCCGCCGCGCGGTACAGCATCGGTACCCTCGAGCACGAGCTCAAGGTCGGGTTCGCGAGTCGTCGCGCGGAACGGGTAAACGACCGTGTGGGCGTGTACGTGTGTGTACACGCAGAGCAGGCAGGCGGCTTGCTCTCGAGCGCGGTATTTGTTTACGTGGAGCAAGGTCGCGCTCCGCGTAAACACCACCGATCGCGGACCGCGCGATCGGCCGGCGAATTCTCGACGCGGCCGAGAATTCGTAGGAGCGCGCGCGCTTGCGTTTGCGCGCGGCTCCGTTCGGCCTTACTCGGGCGCGTTCGGAGCATTCGGCTCGCGCGCCCGACATCTACTAACTTCTCCGGGACGCGACTATTGTAATTTACTTTGCAGAGGCAATAAAGGCCTCCGATCTATATTTTACTTGCTCGCGTCATTCTTTCGGGTAGTCCGCGGGACTACTCGACAAACCTTCCTCGTCCCCAACCTCCCGGATACCGCCACTCTATCGTAGAGCTGAGCGGCCGGCATCGGCGATAGTCCAGGAGGACGACAGCCACGCGAACGCGAGGAGCGCGTTCGTGCAACAGCACGCGAGTACAAGAAGTGAGAGTACAGGCGTACTCTCACGTTGTATACGGGCCGCGGCGACGTGTATTCGCCGTCGGGTGCTCGCGCGCACCCCGAGGTAAGGACCTCCCGGGGCACTCGTGCGTGCCCTATTGCACCCATCTCGCGGAGGCAGGTCTCCTCCGCGAGGTGAATCGGTCAAAGGCAACCCCGTTACAACTGGCGCCCAACAACGTGTGCAGCGGAGGACAGGACCACGACGCGACGAATTTTAATTTTTCGTGAGCGAAAAATTTTGAATTAGCAGATCGGGTTACCGACTGGGTCGGTAATCTAGAAGCAGGAGAAGCTTCGCGAATCGGCCGCTAGGTGGCGGCGGGCTTTTTTCACAGGGAGTGAAAAAGCCGCGAAATTCAAATTTGAATTAAATTCTAGAGTTCGGGTGCGTTCGTGAGGAGGGATACGAATAGAATTTTCTTTTAGAAACCGAAGGGGGGAAAAATCAGGGGATTTTTCCATTAGTAGTTTTAGGTGGAGAGAGAGAATCTCGCGTGGCGGCGATCGTTTCTTCAGGCGGAAGAAACGTACGAAAAGGCGATTTTTTTGAGTTTTTGCATGCGGTTTGCGCGGAAAACAAATTTTTCGATTTTTTTTGTTCGTGGTCGGAGAATTTATTCGATCAGACAGTCGCAGCAGTAACCTGCTCCTGTCAAAAATTTCTTTTTCACTTTGTTTGAAATTCCTGGAGTGTGTTCGTAAAGTGAACAGTCGCAGCCGTGCCCTGCTCCTGTTCAGAGACTTGGAAACGATATTGGAACTCACGGGGAGTTCCAAATTCTGATTAAATAAGCGAACGGTCGCAGCCGTGCCCTGCTTCCATTCAAAAGCTTTTAATCACTGAACACGCGGGGTGTTCAGAAATCATTCAACAGCATACAGTCGCAGCCGTGACCTGCTTCTGTATCGGGCAGCTGTTGAGTGAAAACTCGGAATCTCAACAAACCAAAAGCAAAAACAAAACAAGAATTCGCGCTTTCGACAGGGAACCTCTCGTGTTGGCTAGCTAGCGAACACATGTAATTTACAACCGATTGTAACTTACTAACACCAGAAACACGTCTGGGAGAAAATTCTAGTGAGAATTTTTTCCATCCAAATTGAACTCGAAAATCGAAAGTTTTCGAGGAAAATTCATTTTCTCGCTGAATTTGTCAGCGAGAATTTCGAGTAGAATCGCGTTAAATAAATAGAGTTTTTTTTTTACGCATCTCAATCGCGACTGCGCTACAAACTGTAGGCAGTCGTAAAGAAATTCTCGAAGACGTGTTTCAGAGAGAATCTCACACTACACAGTAGGAGTAGTTGCGTCGCCAACCGAAAGGTCCGTCCCACAATTTTTTCCGTGTTTTTGGGATAGAGGGCCGGCCTGTACTCAATCAGGCGAAGATGGAGTATAAGTCAGAACCAACGGAAAGGGACGTCCAGCAGTGGCTGTCGGCGATCCCGGTCGAGGAGCTGGAGGAGACAATCCAGCAACTCGGACTAAGAACAGACGGCGACTGCTTTGTGCAGCGTCACCATCTGTATAATTGGCTGCAAGGTAATTACACTGCAACTGATTTTCAGGCGTGTGACTCCTCAAACGAGGAGGAGTTACGCACAGTCCGTGAATCGTTGAGGAAGTCCTTCATCGAAGAGATGTGTATGGACAGGACATCCACCACAATTCAGGACGAGAATTATGAGAAGGGCCGACCTCACCCTCTCTCAATCTATCAGAACAGCATCGTTTGCCATTCTGAAGGCGACAAAGGACTTGGCAACGTAGAGCCAAGTCGCACACCGCCATCGAGGTCAGAAAATGAAAAGGACCAAGATAGCGGGACCGATGACGACAGTCAGTCGTCACAGGGTCAATCGCCGAGGTTGGAATCTCTGTTACGAGATATCCAACAAACCGTTCGAGCAATCGAACGGAAATACGACAGCTTGTTGAACACAAGTGTCAACCAGGCGAGGGCATTGACGGCTCTCACGATGAGAGTCGATCAGCTGGCTCACGTAGTAGACCAGCAACGGCCACCGATGTCAAGCACAAGAATCGACGGCCGACAGATCGATACGCGAACGGAGCGGATAAATCCGTCGCAATCGACACCGCGCGTTGGATTCCAGGACACGTACACGATAGACGAGCCTGGAATCAACGAAACACTGAATGGTGCGAACACCATTCAGAACGCGCAACGACGAATCCCGCCACGAGAAATCAGAACGTGGACTGATTTCACGAACGGAAGGACAAGAGAGCCCACTGGTTCTTCCACAAGCGAATTAAATCGCACAGGCAGAGGTCACGAGGACCCCAGCCGAATAGTTAGCCGATGGAACGTCACGTTCTCGGCTAAACATGGAGAAGATGTAGAGGCTTTCCTCAAGAGTTTCGAGGACAATGCCCGAGCGTCCAAACTAAACGAGAGCGACATGCTGGCGTCGCTCCCGTGCGTACTCAGGGATGTGGCGAGCATGTGGTACCGGAACTACAGCCGCGAGTGGCGAACATGGGCAGATTTTTGCCAAGCCACTCGGCGCAGATGGGGCTGCGCCCACGATAGGCAAGAGCGCCTAAGAGACGACATTAGGAGTCGTTACCAACACATCGGGGAATCGAGCAGCCATTACATAACATGCATGGAGAGCATGTTATGTGAGATATCCCCGAGGATGACTAGGCTCCAAGAGCTGGAGAAGATTTATATGAATCTTCTCCCAGAAATCAAGAGGATTATTAGGATTGAGATCTGCAACACGCCAGACGAGCTAGCGGATCAATGCACAAAAGCTGAATATATCCTGGATAGGGAAAAGGGCGATAGGACGCCAATTCACCCATCCAAAGCGGTAATGCCAGAAACGGTGTACAGATCGCAGAACGAGAAGACAGGGACGTCTTCTCATGTAAAGGTAGCGGCAACGGCCGCTACATCCCCGGACACAAAGGAGAAGCCCGATGCTCCGATAGTCGGGACAGGTCAGCAAGACATAGCCGACCTGATAAAGAAGCTTAGTGGAGATCTATTGAAAGCTTTCCACGAAAGCAATAAGCAAAGGCAGGGAGGGGGAAACAAGGATGCTTCCTCCTCGGCGAACAAAAAGGGCCGTTCTGAAAAAGGCAACGCCAAGAAAAACTATGGCAACGAGAAGAACGGCCAGAAAAATGGGCAAGCGAAAGAACCTATTCGCTGCTTCGGATGCGACAAAAAAGGCGTAATCCGAGCGAAATGCCCTAATTGCTCGCCGGAAAACGGGAAACAGGGGAAGTAGAGCACTCAACTACTTCCCCAAACGCCAACGAAGCTAGTCAGGAAGCTTCGGGAACGACCTCCCAGGGCGTTAGCGGGACGGCACTACCGAACGCTCCTGCGGAGGAAAGCCTGGAAACCAGATGGTGGTTACAGGTGGAAGTGGAAGGTTTCCACTTCCGCGCGCTGTACGACACAGGCGCATCGGTCACAGTGATGGGACCGATCGGCCTGCAGTTGATAACTGCATGCGGCCGAACACTTATGCCAAGCGAGCACGCAGGTGCTAAGCTCGCTGACGGTAGCACGAGCCCAATCGTGGGCTGTGCTTACCTTCCCTTCACAATAGGTGGCATAAGCAGGGATATCAAAGTTTCGATTATCCCTGCACTAGATGCGGATTGTTACTTGGGCACGAATTTCATGCGGGAATTCGGCTCAGTACACAATCCGCGATCAAACCAGCTGACGTTGGTGGACGACAACGTCAGCGTGGATCTCCAACTGGCATCAGTTAAAGAGATTAACATGATCCAGATCGGTGCAGTGGGCTTAGGCCATGTAACCGAGGAGCAACGAGCACAAGTCGAGGCACTTGTGCACGAAATGGTCGGCACGGAGCCGACCACACTTGGGTGCACCACGTGGGTGACCCATTCGATTGATGTGGGAGATGCTCGCCCCATCAAACAGCGATATTACCCATATTCACCGGTAATAGAGGCTGAAATGCACGCGCAGGCCCGTAAGTTACTGGACGCTGGCGTCATTGAACCATCCACGAGTCCGTGGTCACGCCCGGTCGTGATGGTTAAGAAATCCGGTGGAGGATACCGGATGTGTATTGACTACCGACGAGTCAATACACTCAAGGTTTCGCCGGACGGCTACCCGGCGAAACGCATGGACGCGGCTTTCCGCAAGGCCAAAGCGGCAAAGTTTTGCACGACGTTAGACGTCAGCAACGCGTACCATCAAGTACCTCTGGACGAGGCGTCCAGAGAGATAACGGCTTTCTCTGTACCTGGAATGGGCCACTTCCAGTACAAGAGAATGCCATTTGGCTTGGAAGATGCAGGAGCATCTTTCCAGCGCCTAATCGACATGGTCGTAACTCCAGATTGCGAAGACTTTGCATTCGCATACCTGGATGACGTCGTCATAATGTCGAAAACGTTCGAGGAGCACCTCGAACACCTTCGTAAGATCTTAGGCCGTCTACGAGAGGCGGGCCTAACGATCAATCGGCAGAAAAGCCACTTCTGCCAATGCGAAGTAAAATACCTGGGAGTAGTGCTGAACCAAGACGGGTTCCGCCCTGACCCAGAGAAGATAAGGCCGGTACTAGAGTACCCGCCGCCTAAGAACGTAAAGCAGCTAAGGCGCTTCTTAGGCATGGCATCGTGGTACAGGAGGTTCCTGAACAACCTCGCCACGATCGCCGAACCACTTACGCAACTAACGAAGAAGGAGCGTAAGTTTGAGTGGACTGAAGTACAACACTCTGCATTCGAGCGGATAAAGGCTCTCATAGCCTCCGCACCAGTCTTGCAACGCCCTGATTTCAACAATGAGTTTGTTGTACAAACAGATGCAAGCGACTCGGGAATCGGAGCAGTTCTACTTCAGTTTGAAGACGGCAAGGAGCGAGCACTGGAGTTCGCCAGCCGCGTCCTCTCACCTGCCGAGAGGAACTACAGCGTGACGGAACGAGAATGTCTCGCTGTAGTATGGGCGATAAAGAAGTTTCGCCCATACATCGAAGGCTACGCATTCCGCGTAGTCACGGACCACAGCTGTCTGCGTTGGCTGCGCACACTGAGTGGTCCGACAGGGCGATTAGCGCGGTGGGCCTTGGAGCTGCAAGGCCACCAATTCACGGTTGAGCACAGAAAAGGTGCGCTCAACAATGTTCCAGACGCCCTTTCTCGAATGTACGAGGAGGAGGGCGAGGAGACACCAGTGGCAGGTGTCTCGTGGACGGGAAATTCCCAGGATGAGTGGTACCTCCAACAGCTTAAGAAAGCCAAAGAGGAACCACTCACCGATCCGAAGATGAAGTGGGTCGGGGGGAGACTGTTTTATTACAACCCCGACCAACTTATGCAAGGAATCCTGGGAGAGGACGACGAAGCTTGGAAGCTCGTCGTTCCTCTAGAAAAACAAGTGGATATCATGAAAGAGTGTCATGATAGCCCCACAGGTGGACACTTAGGGCGAGAGAAGACTCTCGCACGGGTTGCCCGTCAATATTATTGGCCACGTATGGATGCGTGCATCGCCAATTACGTGCGGCAATGCCAGACTTGCCAGCAGATAAAGGCTGAGCAAAGGCCGCCGACGGGACTCATGGGCCGCAGGGTCTTCGAACGACCCTGGCAGTATGTCGCAGGCGACATTATGGGCCCGCTACCCAAGACGAGTAAAGGGTACGAATACATCCTAGTTTTTCAGGATTTATTCACACGGTGGGTGGAAGTGATTGCGCTCCACCGCGCCACAGGCGAAGCCATACTGACGGAGTTTACAGAACGCATCTGTCTCCGGTTTGGAACACCCGAAATCTTCCTCTCCGACAACGGGACAGAGTTCAAAAACCGAACGATCGACGGTTTTTTGAACAAAAAGGGGATACGTCATGAAACGACGCCCCCGTACCATCCGCAGGCTAACCCTGTCGAAAGGGTTAACCGAACGATGAAGCAGATGATCATGGCTTTCATCCAAGATGACCACGATCGCTGGGACGAGCATCTTACAGAGCTCGTCCACGCGTTCAACAACTCCAAGAGTAGTGCCACAGGAATGACACCTGCGTTCCTCGTCTACGGCAGGCATCCGAAGCCCTTAGACTCGGAGTATAGCAGGCAGATGCTTGATATACTGAAACAAAACGAAGAGGAGGCTCGAGAAGAATGGGCTCTCCGAATGAGGAATCTCTCCGAGGTCCACGACATGGCAGCGGAGAATTCCGACAGGGAACGAGATCGACAGGCGCGTTACTATAACGCGGGCCGACGTGAAGCGAGCTTCAAAGTCGGAGATCTCGTATGGAAAAGGAATAAAGTCCTTTTCAATGCGGCAAAAGGAGTAGCTGGGAAGCTAGCTTCGAAGTTTGCCGGACCGTACGATGTTACGGAAATCTTGGGCAGCAACACGTACGCGTTGCGTGACCAAAGTGGACGGACAGTGGGTCCGATCCACTCAGAATAGATGAAACCGTACATCCCCGGCGCAGACGTTCCTGCTGAAGAAGAGGACGTCGAGACCAGCGCCCGACCTCCGGGGGAAGGCGGGAGTCGTGTGGATGCGCCCACGACTCCATCAGCAGAGGCTGATGAGAAGAAGAGCGGTGCCAGCGGGCAAGCGTCCCAGGCTGGGAGCGCCCAGCCTGAGGAAAAACCTGTAAAGCGCAAACGCGGACCCGCGTAAAGCGTCCTACGCCGTCACGCAAGCTAGAAACGCGACGGGAAAGGGTCGTCCACCCGGTTCTAAGTACAAGGCCAGCGCGGCCAAAACGTAAGACGCGAGGAAGACACGGTTGACAGGAAAGAACCGACTCTGAGAGCCATTCCTCACCATCCCTCTTTTTCTTTCTGTTCCTTTCCTAGATGGACCCTTACGAGCTGGAGGAGGGCATCGCCTCATTGTAAATAATCATTTGCAAAAGTTTATGGATCTCCCGTATTTAAAAAAAGAATCCGCTGTTGAACTTCGCTCCTTCACTGATGAAGCTCAGCGTATAGTTAGAGTCTTGCAAAACATGGGAGTTCCTGTAGAAAATCTAGATCTTTGGTTTGTTTTCATTGCAGCCTCTCGTTTGGATCCTGAGTCTAGGAAGGCATGGGAAACTGAACTCAGTGAAAAGGATGCTCAACTTTCTTTTGATAGTAATGAATCTGCCGATGAAATTACTAGACGCTTTCCCACATTTGTTGAACTTTCCAAATTTTTAGAAAAACGTGCTAGAACTCTCGGTATGATTGTCGCTGATACTAAGTCTTCAAAGGGAATAATTCCTTCTAAACAAGTACCAGGTTCAAAGAGAACATATCATGCGGCTTTCTCTGGACAGTCAAGGCAAAAATCAAAGTGTTTTATTTGCTCAAAGGAGCATATTATATCTCATTGTTCGGAATTCAAATCTAAAACCCCCTACGAACGTCGGGAGGTAGCTCGACGTTTCCGGCTTTGTTTTAATTGTCTGGGCTGTCATAAATTTCAAGACTGTAAATCTCAAGGTCGGTGCTCTACTTGCAAGGGCAAGCATCATTCGATGCTCCACTACAATTCCATCAAATCATCCTCTCAAACCAATCAGGATTTATCGGCTAACTCTTCGACACCTAATGAGAGCTCCGATGCCCGAACGAATGTGCACACGGCTAGCATTTCTTCGCCTGGTCAGTGTACAGTCATTTTGGCCACTGCACAGTTCGTGGCAATTGGACCAAACGGGAGTAAGACTAGGGTAAGAGCTCTTATTGATCAAGGCTCTGAAACTTCATTTATTTCCAACACAATTGTCAATCTTCTTGATTTACCTAAATTATCGACAAACATCTCCTTGTCTGGCCTTGGAGCTCAAGATGTTGGTACAGCACGATTTTCTACGCAATTTGTGTTGCAGTCTTTAGTCAACCCTTCTTTCAAATTAGAAACTGAGGCGTTAATACTTCCAAGATTAACTTCAAAATTACCGTCTCGTCGACTGTTAGATTTGAACCTAGAGTTTCTCTCGGATTTGTAATTGGCTGACTCACAATTTCACACTCCCGACTCTATAGATGTCATATTGGGCGCAGACGTTTATGGTAAGTTGTTGCTTTCTGGATTGAGACGTTTCCCTTCGTCCTCTTTGATTGCTCAGCAGACGGTCCTTGGTTGGATTGTCTCTGGCCCCGTTATGTCACGGCGGGCGGAGACTTTTCCTTCGTCATCCGTGACTGCTCTTCATTGTTCTATTGATGCTGAGTTGAATGAATCTTTGCAGAGTTTTTGGCAAATTGAGGAAATCCCAGAGCCCAAGAATCTGCTTAGCCCAAGCGACTTGTCATGTGAGGAACTGTTCAGAACCACACATACAAGAGATTCATTAGGCAGATTTGTTGTTAGGCTTCCTTTAAAGTCCTCACCTCCAGTTTCTGGTCATGAAACTCGCAGGATGGCGGTGAGCTCTCTTGAGCGCGTTCATCAACGGTTTTTTCGTGATGCGAAATACGCGGACTGTTATCGCGATTTTATGCTCAAGTATGAGTCTCTAGGTCACATGGAGCGTGTACCTCACGAGGAAATAAATAAACCAGACTGTTGGTATCTGCCTCATCACGCAGTCATTCAATCGAATTGTAATAATTGGAAGATGCGAGTCGTTTTCGACGCGTCAAGGAAGACGCGTGACAGAATCTGTCTTAATGATCATCTGTTATCGGGACCTGCTCTTCAAAGTGATTTATCCTTGATTTTATGTAATTGGCGTAGATATCGTTTTGTTTATACAGCAGATATTGTCAAGATGTTTAGGCAGATAATGGTAGCTCCAGAACACCAAGATCTACAAAGAATAGTCTGGTCTAGTAGTCCCGGAAGTCCTTTAGTTGATTATCGACTCAAAACGGTGACTTATGGAACAAGCTGCGCGCCATTTTTGGCAATTCGTACGCTTATTCAGCTTGCTAGGGATGAAAAACGTCGCTTTCCCCTCGGAGCGTCCTGTTTAAAAAATAATAGGTACGTTGACGATATTTTCTCTGGAGCTGACTCCCTTGAGGACGCGATTGAGGAAAAGCAGGAATTGATTGCTCTTCTACAGTTAGCAGGAATGGAATTGGCTAAATGGGCCGCTAATCATTCTGATTTGGCTTCTTCTATAGTTTCTAATGAGGAGGTTTCAAAGTCGATTGAGCCCGACGATTCTGTGAAGACTCTGGGTATCCAATGGAATCCTACTCAGGACGAATTCCGCTTCAAAACCATAGAATTTACAGAGTTGGTGGGCGCTTCGACGAAGCGTGCAGTTCTCTCTACTATCTCTCGTTTATTTGATCCTCTTGGTTGGTTAGCACCTATTACGGTTGTAGCTAAAATTATGATGCAGGATCTTTGGATTGCAAAATGTGGCTGGGATGACCCTTTGCCTTCCTCAATTCGTGATCGGTGGGTTGATTACTGCCACTCTCTTTCTCTTCTTTCCTCGTTATCGGTTAAGCGTTGGTTTACAACTTCTTTCGATTTACCTGCTCAGGTACATGGATTTTGTGATGCTTCTTCGCGGGCCTTTGCAGCAGCTGTTTATATCAGATTTGATATAGGAAACGGAGATTATTACACCGTTCTTCTTGCTGCAAAAACGAAGGTAGCCCCAGTTAAGACCATTAGCGTCCCAAATTTGGAACTTTGCGGAGCTGCTTTGCTTACTAAACTCATTCGATATCTTTTGCGTTTGAAATTTCTACAAAATCTTCCGATCTTTGCTTGGTCAGATAGCCAAATCGTTCTCCAATGGTTGAAGAAACATCCTTGCACTTGGAAGACTTTTATTGCCAATCGCGTGTCTTTCATTCAGACTGAGCTTCCGACTGCGATTTGGGATCACGTTCCCACCAAGGAGAATCCAGCGGACTTGGCGACTCGTGGAGTCAAGCCTGAGGATCTTGCTGATTCTAACCTCTGGTGGTGCGGTCCTGATTGGTTGAAAATGTCTTCAGACCATTGGCCTCACAGAGTGGAGTCGGTGAATACTCTGCAAATCAGATCTAAAGCAGAGGACCCGGCATTTATTACGAGATTTTCCTCTCTTGATCGGCTTATCCGCGTTGTTGCTCGCTGCTTTCGACCACTTACTGCGTTGCGGAGACGTAAGACAGAGTTAGATTCTTTACCACCTTTCCTCACAGTTTCCGAATTAAACAGAGCTCGTGATTTAATTATTAAGAGAGTGCAGGCAGAGTTTTTTAGTTGTGAGATTAAACTATTGAAAGTCGGGAAATCTCTTCCCAAACAAAGCCCTCTTCTGAAATTAAACCCTTTCGTTGATGAACAAGATGGTCTTTTGAGAGTCGGAGGCCGTCTTGCAAACTCTAATCTGTGCTATCAGCGTAAATATCCACCAATTCTGCCCAACTCATCTGTATTAAGTCGCCTATTCGTTCGCCATGCGCATCGTAATTGCCTGCACGGCGGACCCACCCTTACCTCTAGCTATATCTCCCAATGTGTATGGATAATAGGTCGTAACCGCTTAGTGAAGAGCGAGATTCGAAGTTGCGTTCGCTGCCAGCGGGCTCATCCGCGCTTAGCTCATCAGATGATGGGAGATCTCCCGGCTTTGCGCACATTACCTGCTCGTCCTTTTTCCATCACTGGGTTAGATTATGCAGGTCCCTTTCAAATTCGCGCCATGAAAGGTAGAGGACACAAGGCTTATAAAGGTTATATTGCATTGTTTGTGTGCTTCTCTACGCGTGCTATCCATCTGGAAGTAGTTGAAGATCTTCAGTCTGAAACATTCATCTCAGCTTACCGCAGATTCGCGGGAAGACGAGGTGTATGCCAGACACTTTTTAGCGACAACGCCACTACTTTCCATGGCGCTGATAAGGAATTACGCTCCATGTTCAATGCTGCTGCCACCTTCTATCAGGACGTAGCTACTGAACTTGCGAATGATGGTACCAGTTGGAAATTTATTCCTTCGACCTCTCCTCATTATGGCGGACTGTGGGAAGCCGGAGTGAAGTCTGTTAAAACTCATCTAAAACGATCTATCGGAGATCGTACGTTTACTTTCTCCGAATTATCCACTCTGCTAGTTGAGATCGAAGCGTGTTTGAATTCGAGGCCTTTGAGCCCTCTGAGTTCCGATGTTGAAGACATTCAGGCCCTAACCCCATCACATTTCCTCATTGGCGGCGCGTCAGGACTTATCCCAGACGAAGCACCTCCTGATGCTCCTGAAAGTAGTTTGAGCCGGCTACATCTGCTTCAAACTGCCCGTAACCAATTTTGGAAGCGGTGGTCTAAGGAGTATCTTCAACACCTCCAAGAACGAGCTAAATGGCGTTCTCCAGAAAAGAATTTTTCGGTGGGACAACTGGTAATTATGCGCGATGATCGTTACCCACCAGCTAAGTGGCCTCTGGGACGCGTTACTGAGGTGCATCCGGGTCCTGATGGACTGGTCAGAGTAGTCAGCGTTAGAACAGCTACTTCTACCTTTCAACGACACATTGCTAGGCTTTGCCCTTTGTTGCTCGAGTCGGATTACCCCAAATCATCTCGATAGGTTCGTATTTTATACGAAGGCGGGCGGAATGTTCGATTCATTCGTGCGTTCCGCGTGTCACGATCGGCGCGCCCCCTGCACGCCGAAGTTTGTTTGACGCGCGTCGACGCGTCGACGCGGCGACGCGCTCGCTCTCTCTTGTTTCGTCTGCGCTGCCGTCAACATCTCTCCTCCTCGTCCCGACAGGAAGGAAGGTTGGTGTGCGTTTCCTGGGTTTTGCTGCGCTGCGGAGGAAGAGAATTTGCGTCGGCGTGCGAGGGTCGACGTGCTGTGGTTACTCCGGGCTGTCCAGGCGAAGCGTCTGCCGCTTCGTGGAGTGCACCTTGCCAGGCGACCTAGCGCTGCAGTGCCTCCCAGATTCCCGCAAGCGACGGCTACCTAGAGCCGCTCCTTGAGGCCGCGTCCAGGGCGAGGGCTCTTCCCGTTGCCGAGACGTCGGCGCACTGGTGCGTGCCGGTGCGGGAATTCCTGCTGCGATTTCGAGGTGAGAGCTCTCTCGCGTATCGGTGGCCACGCGCGTGGGTTAGGTTCGGCCGGTCGCGTCTTCAGGGGAAGCGTCCCGCGTCTAGGTTAGTTTCGGCCGGTCGCGTCTTCCGAGAAGCGTCCCTCGTATAGGTTAGATTCGGCCGGTAGCGTCTCCGAGTAAATTGTTCTCGCGTTTAGAGTAAGATCGGACGTTCGCGCTTTGCCTAATCTTTCGCCTTTATTTCGTATTGTTACAGGTATTATTGTTATATTTAATCCCGCTTTTTCCCCACTTGCGACTGGGGTTTTTTATGCCGTAGATGAATAATAAATCTGTTTCTTTTTATTAAAGCAAATTTGTGTTTTTATTGAAGGCCCGGCGATTACATCCACTTCCCTTTTTTTTTTTTTCTTTCCCAATTATTTCAGGGAGATTTAAGCAACGCATTACAGGTAAAAGATTCAAACTCGTAAAATGACAAAATCTGTGAAACTGAACGATCATGTTACTTCCGAATTGAACACAATTAAAAATAAAATTTTTGTTACAAAGGATGTCAAAAAATCACTAAATTTTTTGTTTGATCTAGTTGAGTCTTACAGGTTATTGTATGAATATTCGATTCCACGAAAGAATTATTTAAAAAATCATTTAACTTTTTATTTAAATGCAATAAATGAGAATTCTCCAGTAAAAATAGAACACTGTAAAAAATATAAAAATGACGGAAAAGTTGGAGTGAAAGTGACAGCAGCTCATGATATTGAAAAAAATGTGGTTTTAAAATGCCTTATGGGAGTTAATCTATTTATAACTGCAGAAGAAGAAAAAATTCTAGAGTTTCAGAAATTAGATTTTTCTGTATCATATAGTCATCGGAATAAAAAATATGCCTTACTATTAGGACCAGTAGCATTAGTTAATCATCACTGTGATCCAAACTGTAAATATGTTAGTTTATCAAAATCATTGCACTCAGTTGAAAGCTTACGTCATATCCAAAAAGGTGAAGAATTATGTTGCTTTTATGGAGATAATTATTTTGGAAAAAATAATATTGATTGTGAGTGCAATACTTGCAAGGATTTATCCTCACAAAAGACTGTTGGAGAAGGTAAAATTTAAAAATATATCTTTCTAAATATTTTTAATTCTTATTTTATTTAACTAATTTAAATTTAGATTTTAACAATTTCTTTTAAATTTATTTTTACTTTTAATATTCGTACTACACTTCAAAATACGCATTTTAGTAATATTAAAAAATATTATTTTTCTGTAGTGGAAATCTTTACGTACTACAAAAATATTTTTGATTTATATTTTATGACGCGGGGTATTGCGGGGTACCCTCGCGTCGTCACGAGCTGGCGCGAGCGGGCGCGAGCGCGGCTGAGGTTAGGCTAACCCGGCGCGCGGAGGAGATATTGCCAGGTGGGCAATCTAGGGAGATGCTCTCTAGCCGTCGGCGACGACGGACGTGCGCGAACGAACCACCCGGTGATCGAGCGGATCGAGGGGAAGCGAGCGACAACAGGACGCGCGAACGTGGAAGCAGCCGAGGACGAGCCAAGGCTGCAACAACTGTAAGTACCGCCCGTGATTGTAAGCGAGTGCGGGCGCGTACCGGCGAGGAGTCGAGGAGCGCCTCGACTCCCTGTTGTTGACAGTGTTCTGCAGACGCGGGGAACGTATCCCCAGCTCGTCATCTTTCTCTCTCTCCCTAGTTCGCGGTCGCGGACTCCTGTGCGGTGGGAGTCGCGGTTCTCGCGGAAGAGCCGCCGCGCGGTACAGCATCGGTACCTCGAGCACGAGCTCGAGGTCGGGTTCGCGAGTCGTCGCGTGGAACGGGTAAGCGACCCGTTCCTTCGTGTGGGCGTGTACGTGTGTGTACACGCAGAGCAGGCAGGCGGCCTGCTCTCGAGCGCGGTATTTGTTTACGTGGAGCAAGGTCGCGCTCCGCGTAAACATCACCGATCGCGGATCGCGCGATCGGCCGGCGAACTCTCGACGCGGCCGAGAGTTCGTAGGAGCGCGCGCGGCTCCGCTCGGCAACATTCGGGCGTGCTCGGAGCGGTCGGCTCGCACGCCCGACAGCTACTAATCACTCGGGACGCTTTTACTGTAATTTCTGTTACGGAGGCAATAAAGGCCTCCGACTTGCAATTTTACACGACCGCGTTATTCTTCCGAGTAGTCCGCGGGGCTACTCGGCAAACCCTCCTCGTCCTTAATCTCCCGGATACCGCCACTCTATCGCAGAGCTGAGCGGCCGGCATCAGCTGTCATCTAGGAGGACGACAGCCACGCGAACGCGAGGAGCGCGTTCGTGCGACAGCACGCGAGTACGAGAAGTGAGAGTACAGGCGTACTCTCACGTTGTATACGGGCAGCGGCGACGTGTATTCGCCGTCGGGTGCTCGCGCGCACCCGAGGTAAGGACCTCACGGGGCACTCGTGTGTGCCCCATTGCACCCATCTCGCGGAGACAGGTCTCCTCCGCGAGGTGAAACGGTCAAAGGCAACCACGTTACAATTTATTAGCTATTTCTCTCCTATCCTCCCTTGCCTTTTATGCTTATGCTATGAAGTGGATTGTAGACTTAACAATTTTCAAAAAATGAATTCTTTTTTAATGCATTTTTTATTGTATACCTCACTTTGCAGTTACAAACAAAATTTAAAAAAAAATATTAAAATTTTGAGAAGTTAGGTCACAAAATGTAAAAAAAAGCAAATAAATTCAATTTTTTATTTTTCTTATTAGCACATAATTACTAATAATGTATCTCTAAATTCTAAAATAATATTGAAATTGTTTATTATAATACTTTCCAATAAGTATCAGTAATAATATTTGAATATAAGTGTGCAAAATAATTTTGAGGGTATCATTGGTTGCGCTGATGCAGTACACTATACACTATAAATATTAAAAAACAATTTTTGAAGCAGGTAAACTGCTTTTGAGAAAAAAATTCACTAATATTTATACATTTTTAAACTCTTCAATTTTTTCTCTAAAAGAATGCATCTAATAAAAAAATTTCTAAAAATATTTCTGACTTAGATTTGTATGAAAATGATGGTGTTATTTTTTATTTTTCCAATTTTTAATTTTGTAGAATACTGTTGTTTAGGCAATTCTACAATTTTTTTATGATAATTCTATACAAAAATCACATCATTTTTTGCCATATGTACTTGAATAAATTATTAATTATTATTCAATAAATTGCATGTATATTTTTTTAATTTTCCTGTTTTTCTCATTTTGATAAGGAACAAGCCTGAGTTAACTCTAACAAATATTGTAAATGTCATTATATTCATTAATTATTTTATATTGTATTGATGCAAGTACATCATGCATGGAACGTTAAGGGGATGCCTAACTTAATTTTCGCGCTCTACTATACCAACGATTCGTTATGTTCTTTGCTAACCTCTAAGGCAAATTTGATTTTTCAAATAATTTTGAAACGGTTTTCTTAATGCCATTTCTGATTGCACCAAAACATTATTTATATATCGTAGAATGTGCGTAGACTTCTTTTTTGGCTTATTTCAATTCCAATTGAAAAATAAGTCAGTATTTTCAGCAATAGGAAATGAAATCAACCAAAAAAAAAGTCTACGCACATTCTAGGAATTATAAATAATATTTTGATGCAATCAGAAATGCTATTAATAAAGCCGTTTTAAAATTATTTGAAAAATCAAATTTACATTAGATGCTATAGCAGAGAATATAGAGAATTTTCGATACAGTAGAGCGCGGAAATTATGTTCGGCATCCCCTTAAAGCACCACCCAATACTGCCTTATTTATTGACACCGCGAAAATTAGACCAGTTTTAGAAAGTTATGATTTTTCTTCCTCGTTATCAATTAATAGATACCATAATCATTTATTTAAAAATTTTGGACACATCACGTAAGTAATCTCTATTAAAATTTCCATTTAAATCGAAATTTCATTCAAAATTTTCCTTTTAGTGCAAAATGCGCTATGAAGAAGGAAGCGAGTCCAACGTACTTCCAAACGTACAACCACGCAGATCATTTAATATCTGTAAACAGAATTTGATTGCTTGTACAAGCCATACTTTTGGGTGCCACGTCTGACAAGTAATAAAAATATTTCATTGTTTTTAAAAGTAATAAATTCAATAATCGTGTCTTAATTTTATAACTTAATTACAGGTTCCAACAAAAATGGCGGTATTTACGGAAACTATGCAAAGATGTAAATTCAACCAGTGAAAGTTTCCTAGAATATTTTAATTCCTTGCGTGAAGGCAATATTTTAAGAATAGAAAGAGTTTATTCGGCTAAATCATATTTCCATATGAATGAAATGATAAGAAAAGTACACGAATACGAACCAATCTGGGAAAAATTAATAAATGATAAATGTATTATAGTTTTTTCTAATTGGAAAACATATATTGATACAATTATGGAGCATGTCAATACAATGGATAAGGCATTAAAAGATCACCAAAAGTCTGGACTTGAAACATTTAGTAAAAATCGAATTATAGATCTTCACACAGCAGAGACAATAGTTAAATATTTTATTTCCCCAAGACATTGTCGCATTTTTGATTACGGACACTTGAAAGACCTCCAAAAAATGAATAAAGTCATATTAATAAGGTAAAATTAAATTTTTTTTTTTTTTATTTATATTACTAAAATTATAACATTTTTTATTTGCTATTAGTTATAAAGGAGATGAATCCAGTGACGAATTGGAACAACATTCCGAAAGAATGATTGTTGAATTCGAGAGCGAAGAGAATGAAGAGACGGAGCAGGAGAAGGAACAGGAGGATGGAGAGAATGAGGAAGGAATTGCTGATTTCATTGAGGATGTGGAAGAGAATGCAGAGAGCACTGACGAGGAGGAGGAGTTGGAGGAAGATGATAATCTCCAGATGAATGTGGAAATTCCCAATCAAGACAATGAAAAAAACAGAAAACTAGAATATAATTTCACAAAAAAATTGCCTCATCCTTTACCATTATACATAGACATAATTTATCAAGCATTGCCAGAAGAGTCAATAACAGTTAATTTTAATGATCATGAGATAATAGATAATAAAATATCGTACCTATTTAGAACATTAGCCCTTGGATGTAGGAGACTTGAGACGGGTGGTCAATTAGTAGGAAATATTTCTAATGTACAAGAGGCTTTTTCAAAACAAACTGTGTCTTCTTTCTTAAAAAGGATCGTAAATAAAACTGGCGTCGTAATTGGAGGTACAATCCATCGTAAGGACATTGTGAACGCGCTTAATTTCCCAGTACGATATTCAGCCAAATTTTAAGATCATTATTTAAAGACACAATTACTAACCTAGACAGCAACATACAAGATTTTATTGATAAACATGTCCAGACTTTTCCGTTACATATACTAAATCATCAGTAAGTAATTTTTATTAAACAGTTTAATACATTTATGTTATTTATTACTGCTTTTATTAATATTGATTACTTTACAGATTTATGCGTAAACGCTGGTACGACGTATACAAAAAAGGAAACGAACTACAAACATCATTTCACGATTCGGCGATAACAAGAAATCTTGCAAATTTGAAGCAATTTAGTAAAAAAAAGACATACTTGAATGTAAGTTTTAATAACGCTAATTATTAACATAAGTACTCATAATAAATTTTTTTTATTCTACAGCTAAATAAATCAAAAAGAAGCCGAAAGGATGACCAGCCGTAAAATCATTGTAAAATAATAGATTTTTTAAAAGATCATACAAAAAAAAGATTGTAATATATAATGTAAACAAAAAATGTAAATAGAAAATGTAAGATAATGTAAATAGTTATATAAGATTGTAATGAACAGTTAAGTTTTCGCTTAGAACACAGTTAATAAATAAATAAGTAATAAATAAATAATAAATAAATAAATAAAAGGTCAATAATGAAGTACGCGAACGCTTTGGAAATTTACAATAATATTCTAAATTTTATTTTTCTCAACGTTAAAATCACTTAATACTATCACAACGAGGCCTCTCGCACACACATCCACTCACCACACGGCGCACTCTTCACCCAGGGATCGGGCGATGTTCCGTGGCTCCTGGTCGTCCAGAAAATCACCGAAGGTCGATACCTCTTGTCGGCGAATGGATAAGTCCTTCGTGATTTTCCCGGCGCCGGGGTCTCTCGCTGGGCCATTCCTGGGCGTCCGAGCGGATCGTGGCTCGCTCGGCGAGGACGTCGGAAGTCTTGCCGGAGAAGTTGGTGGGCGGAGAGCCTTCCTTGGATGCGTCCTTTGCGGGTCTCGGCGAATGCGTTCACCTGGGAGGCCGCAATTTAGGGCGCTGCGAGTCGGTTATTGTATCGGTTACGAATACTGGCTTTAATTTTATAATTGTCGATTCTATCTTTTCATCGCTAATACGCGATATTTATATTCGGCCGACTCCTCCCATCTCTGCCCACGAACAAATCAATGAGTCCTGGTCCTCATTAGCTTGACTCAGGACTCCTCCCACAACGACCACTACAAGATAATGTAAATAGTTATGTAAATAGTAATGTAAATATAAATGGAAGGGAAAATGCAGAGGGACACCTTCCTTCAAAAAAAGCAATAGCCGCAATAATATATTGGAGCTAGAGTGGGGAAAGGGAAAGCAGCATAAACGGGTGGAAAAGGGGGATTGGGGGTTAAGAGGGACGGAGGATAATGGGAAAAAGGAATTTGGAGATATTGAGTTATTGGGTTATTGGGTTATTGGGTTATTGGGTTAAGGGGTACTTTTCGGAGGACCTCTTACGGAGACCCGGGCACTTCGAAAGATCGATAGTTGATCTACGACGTCCCGAAGTCCTTTTCGCGATAGAGCCAAGGGGGCGGCCGTGATAGGGGATGAAAGTCAGCAAGCGAAATCGCGTCCGAATCAGCCCCTTGGGAGTTTGGCGCCCGAAAGGGGTAGCATGCGCACTGTCAAAGACTGGCCCGGTAAGAAAGCTTCTTCGAGGTCCTCGAAGCCTGGCTTACCGAGCCAGCAAAGGGGTTTCGCAGATGGCGCGGCGGTAGCCAGTGCCAGGGGGTGAGCACCCCCGCTATCTCTTCCGATAACGAAGGGATGTTCGACTGGCTCGGTAGGGCTGTTTTCCGGTGTCGAGGTAAACCTAGATTACCGGGTCAGTCAAACATTCTCGCTCAGCCGGGCCCCGGGACAGTCAGCACCCTTTCGAGGGTGAAGTCCGTCCTTTAGTTTTTTTTTCGAAACAGCTTGTAGGTTAACGGGTACTTTTCGGAGGACCTCTTACGGAGACCCGGGCACTTCGAAAGATCGATAGTTGATCTACGACGTCCCGAAGTCCTTTTCGCGATAGAGCCAAGGGGGCGGCCGTGATAGGGGATGAAAGTCAGCAAGCGAAATCGTGTCCGAATCAGCCCCTTGGGAGTTTGGCGCCCGAAAGGGGTAGCATGCGCACTGTCAAAGACTGGCCCGGTAAGAAAGCTTCTTCGAGGTCCTCGAAGCCTGGCTTACCGAGCCAGCGAAGCGGTTTCGCAGATGGCGCGGCGGTAGCCAGTGCCAGGGGGTGAGCACCCCCGCTATCTCTGCCGATAATGCAGGGATTTTTGACTGGGTCGGTAAGTAAAGATCGTTCATGTCTCCGGAGCCTAGACTACCGTTTCAGTTAAGCCTTTCGACACAGAGCACGGAGATCGCTAACTCCTAAGGGTTGTTACCCTTTTTCTATTTTTTTGTGTCAATAACGAAGGGAAGTTTTACTGCCCCGGTAAAATAGATTGTTATTGGCTAGAATAATATTGTGTAAATAGCAAAATTTTTTTTTGTTTTATTATTTATTACATTTATTTAATCTTCATTGTTCTCCTTGGGGTTGCTGTGACGGCTCAGGCGCCTGAGTTGGTGGTTGTAGATCTTCGGCGGGAGGAGCTGGTGTTTTTGTGGCTTGACTTGGTGGTGGAGGGGCGTCAACCTGGCCGCTGTCGGATCCCGTGGCTGTAATTGGTATCGGTGTTGGTGGACGTCTATTGTTGATGGGAGTGCCGTGCCATTGATGAATGCCGAAGCGCAAGTAATCAATGATTTCCTCTTCGTCTTCGGATGAGACGAAGCAAAGAATGTCCGGTCCTTTCCCTTCCATTCTGAAAGCTGAAACAAAGGATGCGTAACATTAGAAACTACTGCAAGTAGAATTACGAACCCGTACCAGACCGGTACACTCGATGTACGTTGCGCTCGTTCTTATATACTAACCGAGGCCGTACCTAGCCACTTGCGAGTTTGGACGTGCAGCATGTTTCGATGGCTTTAGGAACAGAATTTACGCGTCTGGCCCGGTAAAGAGGCTTCCTGGACGTCCTTGGAGCCTACCTAACCGGGCCAGCGGAGCATTCTACATAGAAGGCGTGGATATCGTTATTCCCGTTGGACTGGTTCGGTAGGTACTATTTCTGGTGTCGCAATAAGCTCGATTTACCGAGTTAATAATGATTCTACAAAGTTTCCACGTTTTTCACGAGCTTCATTTATCCCGAGTAGGCGTTCTTTCAAGTACCAATGGGGCTATCCGAGCTGGTAAAACTGGTGGTTACTGGAACGGTAAATAGCGATCGTCGACGTCCGTAGAGTCTAGTTTACCGGATCAGTAGAGCGTTTCGACATCGGAGGCTGAGTCCGGCACACTCATCTTTGCGTGTATAGTGAGACGTCGATAATGCAGTAGTCGCTTGTGAGTAACGGTGCACAAGTGGACAGAGGTTCGAATCCCCGGTAATGCAATTTTTTTGCAAAATGGAAAAAAAAATAAAAATAAGAATACTGTAAGCGGTTTATTTCTTCTATTTTATTATACAATTTTTAAATGTCTGTGCCATTGCGATTTATCAATACGGCAATATACAGTGTTTTTGTTGCAAATCGATGGGAGACTAGACTGTCTCGGTAAGCTCGATTTCTGCCGTCGAGGAAAGGTCCGTTTACCGAGTCAGTAACGATGATTGTCGATAGTCCCTGCTGGTGAAAAGGCGGCAACCTCTGCTACTTCGAGCTGCGTTCATCTTGAATGAACGTTCATTAAAAGTAATTGTTAGTTGTTAGTTAGGTAAAGAGGTTTTCTAATGGTCCTTGTAGCTCGGCTTACCGAGCCAGCGCAGCGTTTTCGCAGATGGAGCGGCGGTAGCAAGTGCCCGAAGGTGGGCACCCCCGCTATGTCTGCCGATAATGTAGGGATGTTTGGCTGGCTCGGTAGGGGCGTTTTCCGCCATCGAGGTAAGCCTAACCTACCGAGTCAGTAAAGAATTTTCGAGCTGGCGGTGTGTGAGGATGCCAGCCCCCCGAGGAGGGTGAAGTCTGTCCCGTCGTTAATATTTTCAAAACAGCTTGTAGGTTTCTTTTCCGAAACATCTTGCAGGTTATTGGCTTAAAGGGTTCTATTCGGAGGACCCCTTACGGAGAACCGGGCACGTTGAGAGATCGATTGTTGATCCACGACGTCCGGGAGCCCTTATCGCGATAGAACCAAGGGAACGGCCTTGGTAGGGGATGAAAGGCGTGAATCGAAATCGCGACTGAATCAGCCCCTCGGAGACAGGTGACTGAAAGGGGAAGCATCCACGCCGTCAAAGACTGGCCCGGTAAGAAAGATTCCTCGAAGTCCTGGAAGCCTGCGTTACCGAGACAGCACAGCGTTTCCGCAGATGGCGCGGCGGTAGCCAGTGCCTGGGGGTAAGCACCCCCTCTATCTCTGTCGATAACGAAGGAACGTTTGACTGGCTCGGTAAGTAAAGATCGTTCATGTTTCCGGAGCCTAGACTACCGTTTCAGTTAAGCCTTTCGACACAGAGCACGGAGATCGCTAACTCCTAAGGGTTGTTACTCTTTCTCTATTTTTCTGTGTCAATCACGAAGGGAAGTTTTACTGCCCCGGTAAAATAGATTGCCATTGGCTAGAATAATATTGTGTAAATAGCAAAAATTTTTTTTTTTTTTTTTTTTATTATTTTTTACATTTATTTAATCTTCATTGTTCTCCTCGGGGTGGCTGTGACGGCTCCGGCTCCAGAGTTGGTGGCTGTTGATCTTCGGCGGGAGGAGCTGGTGCTTTTTTGTCTTGACTTGATGGTGGAGTGGCGTCATCCAGGTCGCTGTCGGATTCCGTGTCTGTATCAATGATGTTGATGGGAGAGCCGTGACGTCGATGATAGGCATAGCACAAGTAATCAATGATTTCATCTTCCTCTTCGGAGGAGTCGAAGATAAGAATGTCTCGTTCTTTCCCTTCCATTCTGAAAGCTGAAACAAAGGAGGGGCAACGTTATTTAATAGTCCACGTATAATAGCGCAAACCCGTACCAGACCGGTACACTCGATGTACGTTGCGCTCGTTCTTATATACTAACCGAGGCCGTACCTAGCCACTTGCGAGTTTGGACTTGCAGCATGTTTCGATGGCTTTGCGAACCGAATTTACGCGTCTGGCCCGGTAAAGAGGCTTCCTGGACGTCCTTGGAGCCTACCTAACCGGGCCAGCGGAGCATTCTACATAGAAGGCGTGGATATCGTTATTCCCGTTGGACTGGTTCGGTAGGTACTATTTCTGGTGTCGCAATAAGCTCGATTTACCGAGTTAGTAATGATTCTACAAAGTTTCCACGTTTTTCACGAGCTTCATTTATCCCGAGTAGGCGTTCTTTCAAGTACCAATGGGGCTATCCGAGGTGGCGAAACTGGTGGTTACTGGACTGGTAAATAGCGATCGTCGACGTCCGTAGAGTCTAGTTTACCGGATCAGTAGAGCGTTTCGACATCGGAGGCTGAGTCCGTCACACTCATTTCTGTGTGTATAGTGAGACGTCGATAATGCAGTAGTCGCTTGTGAGTAACGGTGCCCAAGTGGACAGAGGTTCGAATCCCCGGTAATGCAATTTTTTTGCAAAATGGAAAAAAAAATAAAAATTGGAATACTGTAAGCGGTTTATTTCTTCTATTTTATGATACAATTTTTCGATGTCTGTGCCATCGCGATTTATCAATACGGCAATATACAGTGTTTTTGTTGCAAATCGAAGGGAGACTAGACTGACTCTTAAGCTCGATATTTGCCATCGAGAGAAGGTCCGTTACCGAGTTACCGAGTCAGTAGAGTATTTTGGCAGAGGGGGGCCTTGATCGCTAACGCCGGGGGGTCGGCGCATTGCTTATTTCTGCGGGGAGCAGAGTGAAGTTTTAATGGCTAGGTAAGGTCGATTCTTGATGTCGTGCTAAGCTCGATTTACCTAGTCAGTAAGGATTTGGTCGATTCGCGGGCGTGGAGAGGTCGGTACCTCATCTGCGAGCCGGCAAAATTAATTCAATATTTTACAATAATTTTTTTGTTGACTGTTTCACTGACACGGTAGATAGGCTTTGCTGTCGTCAGCAGATTCCAGTTTACCGGTCCAGCGGAGCAATTTGAGCATATTGTAGGAGTTATTCGCCGCCACCTCGCGAGTAGATAGTTATCGTCCTATATTTTACATAATAATTAATTGCCATTTAACCGTCCCGGTAATCACGATTCGTCATGGCCACAGATGTCATCTTTACCGAGACAGTAACGATTTTAGCGACGCCTAGGCCGAGCCTTAGAAAGGGCGATCCCTTGTTCACGCGTGCTTCTTTTAATGTTTCTTGTAAAACGATAACTGAGCCGGTAAGGGATGTCTCTCGTCGACCGTTAATTCGCGATTACCGGGTAAGTGTAAAAATTTGGGTAGTGGACGCGAGTAGCATCGCAACAAGCTCACGACGTACGTCGCGCGGTTTCAGGGGCGTTTAAAAAACACAGGGAAGTATTTGGTGGTTTTCCGCACGCACCCAGGAGGTACCACCTTAGCACGTGCGTTAGGCCTTTTTTTACGTGGTGACCTTCGCCAGTAGCCATATCTCATCCACGGAAATCGTTTATGTAGGTCGCGAGGGTTCTCCGACGCCAAGAATGCAACGTCGAAGTCTCCGCATGACCACTTGGAATGCTACGGCTTCCGGACCTTGTTGCGGAACCGACAGATCGTAAGGTCGATTCTGCATAGCTCTCCAGGCCTCTACCTCGTGCGCTTTCCGACAAAGCTTCTGCGATCGGGAACGCAGATCTCTGACGGTCCGTGCACGATGAAAATGCCTGGATTGCAGCTCTTCGTAGAGCTTCTCCGTTACCAGCTTGCCGTATATTCCAGCTTCAGTAAAGAAACTTATAATTTTTCGGTCTTCCTCGAACGTGAAGGTATCAGTACGATTATGTCCGCGACCATCACGCTGTTTGAGTTCAGACCACCTTTGCTCAGCAAAGTTTCTCACAGCACGAAGAGCGTTTCGCATATCGTCGCGTTGCACAGCCATCGTGGTGTTTACGCTTTGATGAACAAAAGCCAAATGAGAAGAGATCGTGTGTCGCGCGGCTGCGGTCGCGGCGGGGCCGCGGCGAGGCCGCGCCCCTTCGCGTAATAGTCGCGCGCCTTTTAATAGATAATTTACAAACAAATTATTATTTTCGTCTTTTGCGTTGAAATGATTGCTGGCTTGGTAAATACTGATCTACGCAATATACCAAGTTTAATTATCAAAGATAAAAAATACTATACGGATGAATCTACTCCGTCCTCTGCCGACCTGGTAAAATGAGTTTCCCGTCGTCAGCAGATTCTAGTTTACCGGGCCAGTAGAGCAAATTAGATAGAGGGTACAATGTATCCAGCCACCAGGGGTTGGTTTCCCTCGCTATATCCGGCGATACGAGAAAAGAAAGTTCGACTGGCACGGTAAGGTAAATTTCTGGTGGCGAGGTAAGCCCAGTTAACCTAGTCAGTAATGATCTACGCGAGTCCCGGTCATTGAGGGGTCATCGAGCGCTTTTCTGCGGTATTGGTTAAGGGGTATTTTTCGGAGGACCACTTACGGAGACCCGGGCACGTTGAAAGATCGATTGTTGATCCACGACGTCCGGGATCCCTTATTGCGATAGAGCCAATGGGACGGCCTTGATAGGAGATGAAAGTCGTCAAGCGAAATCGCGTCCGAATCAGCCCCTTGGGAGTTTGGCGAGCGAAAGGGGTAGCATGCGCACTGTCAAAGACTGGCCCGGTAAGGACGATTCTTCGAGGTCATTGAAGACTACGTTACCGAACCAGCACAGCGTTACCGCAGATGGCGCGGCGATCTCCTGTCCCTGGTAGTGGGCACCCCCGCTATCTCTGCCAATAACGAAGGGATGTTTGCCTGGCTCGGTAAGGGTGTTTACCGCTGTCGAGTTAAGCCTAGCCACCCGAGTCAGTAACGAACTTTACACTTTGAAAATTTCCACACTTTAATTTATCACAGTGCCATCTCAAAAAAATGTACCTACACGTTAGTTTCAGTCGACTCAGAATCGTCTAAAAGGGATTTCTAAACAGGTCCTAGTATTAATTTTTGATGTAATTGCACTTTGAAATATTTTGATACCCGGTCAATGCTTCGGTGTTACATTTTCTTCGAGATTTATTATATACAGCTCAATCGAATCGGAAAAGTATACTGATCGTTTCGGATCCACTTTTTCCTTTATTATCCACTTGTGAGCCCGAAAAGACTTTATATTATTGGCTTGCTGTAATAGAATGTCGTTATAAGGTTTTCTTGATTATCGAAAAAGGTCGTTAAGCCCAGACGCCCTGCGCCCACCCGATTGCGTATTTTCGATGCATCGATCGGTAAAAATTACCAGATCCGCTAGTCTTACCTTTTTAAAAATTTGCATGTGTGTTCCCCAATGTACAACAAATACATCGAGTAAATAAAAATACGTTAAAGTGCTTTTTTGGTTAACAAAAAGGTCGTTGAGCCCTGATGCCCATTGCATCTCCGAGTTATGATTTTCGATGCATCGATCGGAAAAAAATCCCAGCTCCGCTAGTCTTACCTTTTTAAAAACTTGCATGTGTGTTCCCCAATGTACAACAAATACAGCGAGTAAATAAAAATACGTTAAAGTGCTTTTTTGGTTAACAAAAAGGTCGTTGAGCCCTGATGCCCATTGCACCTCCGAGTTATGATTTTCGATGCATCAATCGGAAAAAAATACCAGTTACGCTAGTCTTACATTTTTATACAGCGATACCGAGCTAGCACAACGCTTCCGCAGATGGAGCGGCGGGAGCCCCGAAAAAGTTATACACGAGGAGCCGAAACTTATGGCCAAGCTTCTGGCCCGGTAAGGAAAATACCTCGAGGTCCGCGAAGCCAGCGTTACCGAGAAAGTGCAGCGTTTTCGCAGGTGGAGCGGCGAGAGCCGCGAAAAGTTATGTGCGAGGAGCCATAAGTTATGCGCGAGGAGCCAAAAGTTATGCGCGAGGAGCCGATAGTTCCTTACTGGCCCGAAAGCGTTATACGCGAGGTGTCGAATGTTATGCGCGAGGAGCCAAAAGTTATGCGCGAGGAGCCGATAGTTCCTTACTGGCCCGAAAGCGTTATACGCGAGGTATCGAATGTTATGTGCGAGGAGCAAAAGTTATGCGCGAGGAGCCAAAACTTATGTGCAAGCTTCTGGCCCGGTAAGGACGACTCTTCGAGGTTCTCGTAGCCAGCGTTACCGAGCCAGCAGAGTGTTTCCGCAGATGGAGCGGCGGGAGCCCCGAAAGGTTCTGTGCGAGTAGCCATAAGTTATGCGCGAGGAGCCGGAACTTATGCGCGAGGAGCCGAAAGTTATGCGCGAGGAGCCGAAACTTATGGGCAGGCTTCTGGCCCGGTAAGGAAAATACCTCGAGGACCTCAAAGCCAGCGTTACCGAGCCAGCACTACGTTTTCGCAGGTGGAGCGGCAAGAGCCCCGAAAAGTTATGTGCGAGGAGCCATAAGTTATGCGCGAGGAGCCAAAAGTTATGCGCGAGGAGCCGATAGTTCCTTACTGGCCCGAAAGCGTTATACGCGAGGTGTCGAATGTTATGTGCGAGGAGCCAAAGTTATGCGCGAGGAGCCGAAACTTATGGGCGAGCTTCTGGACCGGTAAGGAAAATACCTCGAGGTCCAAGAAGCCAGCGTTACCGAGCTAGCAGTGCGTTTCCCCAGATGGAGCGGCGGGAGCCACGAAAGGTTCTGTGAGAGTAGCCATAAGTTATGCGCGAGGAGCCGGAACTTATGCGCGAGGAGCCGAAAGTTATGCGCGAGGAGCCGAAACTTATGGGCGAGCTTCTGGACCAGTAAGGAAAATACCTCGAGGTCCACGAAGCCAGCGTTACCGAGCTAGCAGTGCGTTTCCCCAGATGGAGCGGCGGGAGCCCCGAAAGGTTCTGTGCGAGTAGCCATAAGTTATGCGCGAGGAGCCGAAAGTTATGCGCGAGGAGCCGAAACTTATGGGCAAGCTTCTGGCCCGGTAAGAAAAATACCTCGAGACCTCAAAGCCAGCGTTACCGAGCCAGCACAACTTTTTCGCAGGTGGTGAGGCAAGAGCCCCGAAAAGTTATGTGCGAGGAGCCATAAGTTATGCGCGAGGAGCCAAAAGTTATGCGCGAGGAGCCGATAGTTCCTTACTGGCCCGAAAGCGTTATACGCGAGGTGTCGAATGTTATGCGCGAGGAGCCAAAAGTTATGCGCGAGGAGCCGATAGTTCCTTACTGGCCCGAAAGCGTTATACGCGAGGTGTCGAATGTTATGTGCGAGGCGCAAAAGTTATGCGCGAGGAGCCAAAACTTATGTGCAAGCTTCTGGCCCGGTAAGGACGACTCTTCGAGGTTCTCGTAGCCAGCGTTACCGAGCCAGCAGAGTGTTTCCGCAGATGGAGCGGCGGGAGCCCCGAAAGGTTCTGTGCGAGTAGCCATAAGTTATGCGCGAGGAGCCGGAACTTATGCGCGAGGATCCGAAAGTTATGCGCGAGGAGCCGAAACTTATGGGAAAGCTTCTGGCCCGGTAAGGAAAATACCTCGAGGACCTCAAAGCCAGCGTTACCGAGCCAGCACTACGTTTTCGCAGGTGGAGCGGCAAGAGCCCCGAAAAGTTATGTGCGAGGAGCCATAAGTTATGCGCGAGGAGCCGGAACTTATGCGCGAGGAGCCAAAAGTTATGCGCGAGGAGCCGATAGTTCCTTACTGGCCCGAAAGCGTTATACGCGAGGTGTCGAATGTTATGTGCGAGGAGCAAAAGTTATGCGCGAGGATCCAAAACTTATGTGCAAGCTTCTGGCCCGGTAAGGACGACTCCTCGAGGTTCTCGAAGCCAGCGTTACCGAGCTAGCAGAGCGTTTCCCCAGATGGAGCGGCGGGAGCCCCGAAAGGTTCTGTGCGAGTAGCCATAAGTTATGCGCGAGGAGCCGGAACTTATGCGCGAGGAGCCGAAAGTTATGCGCGAGGAGCCAAAACTTATGGGCGAGCCTTCTGGCCCGGTAAGGAAAATACCTCGAGGACCTCAAAGCCAGCGTTACCGAGCCAGCACTACGTTTTCGCAGGTGGAGCGGCAAGAGCCCCGAAAAGTTATGTGCGAGGAGCCATAAGTTATGCGCGAGGAGCCAAAAGTTATGCGCGAGGAGCCGATAGTTCCTTACTGGCCCGAAAGCGTTATACGCGAGGTGTCGAATGTTATGTGCGAGGAGCCAAAGTTATGCGCGAGGAGCCGAAACTATGGCGAGCTTCTGGACCGGTAAGGAAAATACTCGAGGGTCCAAGAAGCCACGTTACCGAGCCAGCACTACGTTTTCGCAGGTGGAGCGGCAAGAGCCCCGAAAGTTATTGTGCGAGGAGCCATAAGTTATGCGCGAGGAGCCGAACTTATGCGCGAGGACCAAAGTTATGCGCGAGGAGCCATAGTTTGGCAGCTTCTGCCGGTAAGGAAATACCTCGAGTGTCCTGAAAGCCAGCGTACCAAGCTAGCAAAGCGTTTTGTGCAGTAGGGCGAGGAGCCCCGGAAGGTTCTGTGCGAGTAGCCAGAAGTTATATCGCGAGAGCCGAACTTATGCGCGAGGAGCCGAAAGTTATGCGCGAGGAGCCGAAACTTATGGGCAGCTTCTGGCCCGGTAAGGAAAATACCTCGAGGACCTCAAAGCAGCGTTACAGCCAGCACTACGTTTTCGCAGGTTGCGAGCGGCAAGGCCCGAAAAGTTATGTGCGAGGAGCCATAAGTTATGCGCGAGGAGCCGGAACTTATGCGCGAGGAGCCAAAGTTATGCGCGAGGAGCCGATAGTTCATTACTGGCCGAAAGCGTTATACGCGAGGTGTCGAATGTATGTGCGAGGAGCAAAAGTTATGCGCGAGGATCCAAACTTATGTGCAAGCTTCTGGCCCGGTAAGGACGACTCCTCGAGGTTCTCGAAGCCAGCGTTACCGAGCTAGCAGAGCGTTTTCCCAGATGGAGCGGCGGGAGCCCCGAAAGGTTCTGTGCGAGTAGCCATAAGTTATGCGCGAGGAGCCGGAACTTATGCGCGAGGAGCCAAAAGTTATGCGCGAGTAGCCGATAGTTCTTTACTGGCCCGAAAGAGTTATACGTGAGGTGTCGAATGTTATGCGCGAGGAACCGAAAGCTATGTGCGAGGAGACGATAGTTCTTTACTGGCCAGAAGGCGTTATGCGCGAGGAGCCGGAACTTATGCGCGAGGAGCCGATACTTATGGGCGAGCTTCTGGACCGGTAAGGAAAATACCTCGAGGTCCTCGAAGCCAGCGTTACCGAGCCAGCACTACGTTTTCGCAGGTGGAGCGGCAAGAGCCCCGAAAAGTTATGTGCGAGGAGCCATAAGTTATGCGCGAGGAGCCAAAAGTTATGCGCGAGGAGCCGATAGTTCCTTACTGGCCCGAAAGCGTTATACGCGAGGTGTCGAATGTTATGTGCGAGGAGCCAAAGTTATGCGCGAGGAGCCGAAACTTATGGGCGAGCTTCTGGACCGGTAAGGAAAATACCTCGAGGTCCAAGAAGCCAGCGTTACCGAGCCAGCACTACGTTTTCGCAGGTGGAGCGGCAAGAGCCCCGAAAAGTTATGTGCGAGGAGCCATAAGTTATGCGCGAGGAGCCGGAACTTATGCGCGAGGAGCCAAAAGTTATGCGCGAGGAGCCGATAGTTCCTTACTGGCCCGAAAGCGTTATACGCGAGGTGTCGAATGTTATGTGCGAGGAGCAAAAGTTATGCGCGAGGAGCCAAAACTTATGTGCAAGCTTCTGGCCCGGTAAGGAAAATACCTCGAGGTCCAAGAAGCCAGCGTTACCGAGCCAGCAGAGTGTTTCCGCAGATGGAGCGGCGGGAGCCCCGAAAGGTTCTGTGCGAGTAGCCATAAGTTATGCGCGAGGAGCCGGAACTTATGCGCGAGGAGCCGAAAGTTATGCGCGAGTAGCCGAAACTTATGGGCAAGCTTCTGGCCCGGTGAGGAAAATACCTCGAGGACCTCAAAGCCAGCGTTACCGAGCCAGCACTACGTTTTCGCAGGTGGAGCGGCAAGAGCCCCGAAAAGTTATGTGCGAGGAGCCATAAGTTATGCGCGAGGAGCCAAAAGTTATGCGCGAGGAGCCGATAGTTCCTTACTGGCCCGAAAGCGTTATACGCGAGGTGTCGAATGTTATGTGCGAGGAGCCAAAGTTATGCGCGAGGAGCCGAAACTTATGGGCGAGCTTCTGTCCCGGTAAGGAAAATACCTCGAGGACCTCAAAGCCAGCGTTACCGAGCCAGCACAACGTTTTCGCAGGTGGAGCGGCAAGAGCCCCTAAAAGTTATGTGCGAGGAGCCATAAGTTATGCGCGAGGAGCCAAAAGTTATGCGCGAGGAGCCGATAGTTCCTTACTGGCCCGAAAGCGTTATACGCGAGGTGTCGAATGTTATGCGCGAGGAGCCAAAGTTATGCGCGAGGAGCCGAAACTTATGGGCGAGCTTCTGGACCGGTAAGGAATATACCTCGAGGTCCAAGAAGCCAGCGTTACCGAGCTAGCAGTGCGTTTCCCCAGATGGAGCGGCGGGAGCCCCGAAAGGTTCTGTGCGAGTAGCCATAAGTTATGCGCGAGGAGTCGGAACTTATGCGCGAGGAGCCGAAAGTTATGCGCGAGGAGCCGAAACTTATGGGCTAGCTTCTGGACCGGTAAGGAAAATACCTCGAGGTCCACGAAGCCAGCGTTACCGAGCTAGCAGTGCGTTTCCCCAGATGGAGCGGCGGGAGCTCCGAAAGGTTCTGTGCGAGTAGCCATAAGTTATGCGCGAGGAGCCGGAACTTATGCGCGAGGAGCCGAAAGTTTACAATTAGCCTTTTATTTCTAACTAGTTGTCATTGTCATTTTTGTTTTGTTTTTTTTTACCAATTGATAACAATTTTTCATTAAATATTTACTTGCATTACATTTATTCATAATAAAATTTGTAACATTTACAACTTAAACTATTTTGAGAACTACTATTTATATACTGTTTATGTAAGCCTTCTATATATATTCATATACTGTTTGTATAAAACTACTATTTATATAAGACATTAAGAATATATTTTTAATAGGTAACATTATTAATATTTGTAACTAGAATTATTAAAGTAAATTTATGTTGAACTTATATTATTCACACGCGCATGCACACGGCCACTGCTAAGTCTGCAGCTGCTGCTGCTGGTCGTTATCCATTTTGTCGTCTTGGTCGGCATCGCTTTCATTTCCCGAAGTCGATGGGTCCATTCGATAGATGGTCGCGGGTTGTTCTGGTCTGCTGGTGTCCTCGAATCGTAACGCAAAATAACGCAGCATGTTAACGGCTTCCATCATTCTTCTTTCTTCATTTTGGTGCACGTTCTGAGTAGGCGTCGCGAAAGTTAAAACTTCGCGCAAACGATCAATGTGTCGTGGTCGCGCCAATTGTTGTAACCGAGATTTTAACTGCGATGTTGTTCTTGATGGAAATTTGTTTGCTATGCGTTGGAAAAAACTTTTTTTTCTTACCGATTCGATATTGTCTGGCCGAATTGCACACATAACTAATTGTCTATCCTCGTTTAAAGTAAAATCAGAATCTGTCCATGGTTGCCGATCGGTGCGTATAGGAAGTTGTTCGGGACGCTCTTTTATATAATTTAAACTCGCTTTTATTAGGTACATGAGGGAATTATCGTTCTCTTCGGTTAAATCTACTAACGGGCAGGGCTGTGGAGATCTTTCTTGCTCTTGAGCTATAAATGAAAACAGATAAATATTTAGTTATCCATTATTGGTTTCTTTCATTAAAGTTATATTTAAAACTTACGTTCGATATCAACGTGTACGGGCTGATGTCTTTGAGCCTTTTCAGCTCGTCTCTCACGAAAATTTTTAAAAAGTTTATGCATTCTGTCGGTAGCATGTTGACCTATTAAAAATAAATAAATAAATACATAAATAAATAATAATAATCAAAAGAAAAAGGAGAGAGAGATTATAAAGGATAACTTTAATAAAATACATACGTCGATCTGCTCGATGAACTCGTGGATCGCAGTTTCTCTCTGACCTGTGGCTTGCTTCGTTGGACATTGTTTCCTTGTTTCTTACGCGTTCTTTACTTATTCTTATTCAGCGGATGTTGTCGTTTGTAAACACGATCAAGCAAAAGAAAGAATAGCTGTAGACTGAGCAAACCTTCGTTTAAGAATTCGACGCGAGCCGAATTTCCCTCTCTCTCCCCATCCCCCCTTTCGTGTATCCTACGAGTTTTCTTCAAGCCACTCCCCGAGGCGTTGGCGTAAGCTCCACCCCAAGCTGCACCGGCGTAAGCTCCACCCAACGAGGAGCCGAAACTTGTGTGCGAGCTTCTAACCCGGCAAGGCAAATTCCTCGACGTCCTCGAAGCTGGCGTTACCGAGTCAGCACGGCGACTCCGCAGATGGAGTGGCTTGAGCCCCGAAAAGCTAGGCTCGGAACTTACGCGCGAGCCCTGAGAAAGTTATGTGCGAGGAGCCATATGTTATGCGCGAGGAGCCGAAACTTATGTGCGAGCTTCTAACCCGGTAAGGAAAATTCGTGGACGTCCTCGAAGCCGGCATTGCGGAGTCAGCACGGCATCTCCGCAGATGGGGTCGCTTGAGCCCCGAAAAGCAAGGCACGGAACTTACGCGCCAGCCCAGAGAAAGTTATGTGCGAGGAGCCATATGTTATGCGCGAGGAGCCATATCTTATGTGCGAGCTTCTATCCCGGTAAGGCAGATTCCTCGACGTCCTCGAAGCCGGCGTTACCGAGCCAGTGCAGCGTTTTCGCAGGTGGAGCGGCGAGAGCCGCGAAAAGATGTACACAAGGAGCCGAAAATTATGTGCTAGGAGCCAACACTTATGTGCAAGCTTCTGGCCCGGTAAGGAAGACTCCTCGAGATTCTCGAAGCCAGCGTTACCGAGCCAGCAGAGTGTTTCCGCAGATGGAGCGGCGGGAGCACCGAAAGGTTCTGTGCGAGTAGCCATAAGTTATGCGCGAGGAGCCGGAACTTATGCGCGAGGAGCCGAAAGTTATGCGCGAGTAGCCGATAGTTCTTTACTGGACCGAAAGAGTTATACGTGAGGTGTCGAATGTTATGCGCGAGGAACCGAAAGCTATGTGCGAGAAGACGATAGTTCTTTACTGGCCCGAAAAGTTATGTGCGAGGAGCCATAAGTTATGCGCGAGGAGCCAAAAGTTATGCGCGAGGAGCCGATAGTTCCTTACTGGCCCGAAAGCGTTATACGCGAGGTGTCGAATGTTATGTGCGAGGAGCCAAAGTTATGCGCGAGGAGCCGAAACTTATGGGCGAGCTTCTGGACCGGTAAGGAAAATACCTCGAGGTCCAAGAAGCCAGCGTTACCGAGCTAGCAGTGCGTTTCCCCAGATGGAGCGGCGGGAGCCACGAAAGGTTCTGTGAGAGTAGCCATAAGTTATGCGCGAGGAGCCGGAACTTATGCGCGAGGAGCCGAAAGTTATGCGCGAGGAGCCGAAACTTATGGGCGAGCTTCTGGACCGGTAAGGAAAATACCTCGAGGTCCAAGAAGCCAGCGTTACCGAGCTAGCAGTGCGTTTCCCCAGATGGAGCGGCGGGAGCCCCGAAAGCTTCTGTGCGAGTAGCCATAAGTTATGCGCGAGGAGTCGGAACTTATGCGCGAGGAGCCGAAAGTTATGCGCGAGGAGCCGAAACTTATGGGCGAGCTTCTGGCCCGGTAAGGAAAATACTTCGAGGACCTCAAAGCCAGCGTTACTGAGCCAGCACTACGTTTTCGCAGGTGGAGCGGCAAGAGCCTCGAAAAGTTATGTGCGAGGAGCCATAAGTTATGCGCGAGGAGCCGGAACTTATGCGCGAGGAGCCAAAAGTTATGCGCGAGTAGCCGATAGTTCTTTACTGGCCCGAAAGAGTTATACGTGAGGTGTCGAATGTTATGCGCGAGGAACCGAAAGCTATGTGCGAGGAGACGATAGTTCTTTACTAGCCCGAAAGCGTTATGCGCGAGGAGCCGGAACTTATGCGCGAGGAGCCGAAAGTTATGCGCGAGGAGCCGAAACTTATGGGTGAGCTTCTGGACCGGTAAGGAAAATACCTCGAGTTCCTCGAAGCCAGCGTTACCGAGCCTGCACAACGTTTCCGCAGATGGAGCGGCGGGAGCCCCGAAAGGTTCTGTGCGAGTAGCCATAAGTTATGCGCGAGGAGCCGGAACTTATGCGCGAGGAGCCGAAAGTTATGCGCGAGGAGCCGAAACTTATGGGCAAGCTTCTGGCCCGGTAAGGAAAATACCTCGAGGACCTCAAAGCCAGCGTTACCGAGCCAGCACTACGTTTTCGCAGGTGGAGCGGCAAGAGCCCCGAAAAGTTATGTGCGAGGAGCCATAAGTTATGCGCGAGGAGCCGGAACTTATGCGCGAGGAGCCAAAAGTTATGCGCGAGTAGCCGATAGTTCTTTACTGGCCCGAAAGAGTTATACGTGAGGTGTCGAATGTTATGCGCGAGGAACCGAAAGCTATGTGCGAGGAGACGATAGTTCTTTACTGGCCAGAAGGCGTTATGCGCGAGGAGCCGGAACTTATGCGCGAGGAGCCGATACTTATGGGCGAGCTTCTGGACCGGTAAGGAAAATACCTCGAGGTCCTCGAAGCCAGCGTTACCGAGCCTGTACAACGTTTTCGCAGGTGGAGCGGCAAGAGCCCCGAAAAGTTATGTGCGAGGAGCCATAAGTTATGCGCGAGGAGCCGGACCTTATGCGCGAGGAGCCAAAAGTTATGCGCGAGGAGCCGAAACTTATGGGCGAGCTTCTGGACCGGTAAGGAAAATACCTCGAGGTCCACGAAGCCAGGGTTCCGCAGATAGATCGGCTGGAGCCCAGACAAGTTAGGCACGTTTCTTAGGTGCGAGCCCAGAGAAAGTTATACGCGAGGAGTCAAAAGTTATGTGCGAGGAGCCGAAGTCCTCGAAGAAAGAAGCGCTGTCTAAATATCGAAGAAATTTATTTCTTTAGTTAACAACATTTTGTTAAACATATCATGGAGTTGTTCTATCTATTAAGACAAGTACAATTATTCAATTTTTTTCATTTTTGTGTTGTTGCTTCTGTGTATCTCGGCCTTTGTTCTAAAATAAAAATACGTAAATATATTTTCGGGCCAGTAAAACAGACGGGATAAAACAATTATTTTTATTTTTACGTTCAACATACCTTTGACCGTACATTGACTGGAGTGATTTCGAGGGACGGAATTTCCTCTTTCGCGACATATTGTCAACTCGCTAGGTAACGGCGGTTTTTCCGATAAAGGTGGCGGCTCATTAACTATTTTCAAAGCCATTTCTACAATTCTTTTATTGCGGAGGCTGACTGTTGATGATGACGCCGATTGTTTAATCGGCTCGTTAACTCTGTCATTGCCACTGTTTTCGTTAGATATGCCATCCGGCAACTTTTTTACTTTAAGTAAATTTTCCAGCAGCTTTTTTGACCGCTCTTTCTCTTGATGTTTTCTCGTGCTCGTCCAATACTGTTTTGATCCAGAACCAAGTAGGTTTTCATGCTCATCAGTGTTATCAGCTAGCCCTGGGATTTTAAATACTGCGCTCGAGACGTTGTGATCTGCGCGTATAGAGAGAAAAATATTTTCGATAAATTTTTGATAATTATAAAAGTTTGCGGTAAATTGTGTAGCTTACGCTGTCGTGGTACAATCAACACATCGTATCTCTCTGGGGTACGAATTTCACTGATGAAAGGAAGAAAAAATCGGCGAACGCATTGTTATTATTATTATTATTATTATTATTATTATTATTATTATTATTATTATTATTATTATTTTTATTATTTGTATTGTTGTTGTTATTATTGTTATTATTATTATCGTCATCTATGTTATCGAAATACCTTAAAGTCGATAAATTCGACTGACACGAAGAATCATCGTTGGGTTTTACGTTATCTATCGAACGCGAAAGCAACGAGCTTCTCGCGGTGTGCCTAAGAAATAGCTTTTCGCCGCTGTGTTCGGGTTGGCGACTGCGAGCGCGAAAGAGTTCAGAAACTTTCAGAAATTCGTTATCTGGAAGAAAAATTAATACGAAGTATTATTCGCGATCCAAAAGTAGTAAGTTATCTATAAAAATAAAAAAAAAATTACTAGGTGGTGGTCTTGTGGACAACAGGCTGCTCTTATCTTTCGATGTATCACTGTCGGAGGAGGAACTGCAGTCTTGCCTAAAGGAAGCTTGTCTATCAACAAACGAAAGAAAATGACTGTCCGTAAAGTACTACCGTTATTATCAAAAAGTCTATTTAAAATTATTTATGCAACAAACGAGAATAAATTCTAAAAAATACTTTATCTAATAAAAAAGATAAGTCATCGGACTTGCATATTAAATTAACGATTAAAAAGTAAAAAAGCAAAACAAATAAATAAAGGTGAAATTGATTTAAAGGATTAATAAAAATTTATCGATGTTTGAATTATTAACAGTACCTGGATTGCGACAAGTGTCGCGACGAAGTTGATGCTACTGGCTTTATCGAATCATCAATATCATTAGTTTGTTCCATATCTTTACGACGAGCTAGTGGATAAAAAAATAAAAATTTATCAACCATATTATAATATTTTATACACTTAAGCCTACACGATTATTTATTTAATCATGCCTATCTCTTACCAGTAGGTTTCCTTTTTGCAGCAAGCGAAAGGGATGAAGGAACAGCATTGCCTTTCACTTTTTTTACCCCTGATTGCGAACGCGTGCTCATCTTTGTAACTGCAGACGAGCACTCAGCAAAAGTAGCATCATTTCGTTGATTTCGAGCACGAAAATTTTGGAAAAGGTGACTTACGTTATCCTGATCAGATTTGCCTAAAGTTGGAAAAAGGCTTCAAGGAGGTCCGACAGTTAATTAAAATTTAAATTTCGCGCCACAACAACAAACAAAACAAAAATTAATTTGCTTAAAACAAAGAGCCAAAATAAAATTTAAAAACTTGTTATAAAAAATGTTGCATTTAAATTAATAAACTCATTATTAAAAAATTTTCTTTCGATGGGTCTTCGATGGGAAAAAAAATTTTGTTACGCATCTAAAAAATTCTAAGTCCCATCGAAAGAAAATTTTTTAGTAACGAGTTTATCCACATTTTGCACGGTGTTAATCCCTTATAAATAGAAAAATTTCAGATCAGATTTTGGCATAAGATCTCACGTAAGAACTTACGTAAGATCTCACGGAAAAACTTAGGTAAGATCTTACGTAAGATTTTGTAATAGAGCAATTTATAATGCGACAGTCACTTACGATTACACATGTTCAATTATCGTAAAAGTAACTTAGATTTACTTTCAATAAAATGCGCTGTTTGGTACTGCTTGTTCGACGGTCAAAGCCTTACTGATCCGCAGCAGGGAGTTTCGCCCTAAGAATTTAGTGTCTCATCCTAGTCCTAGTGGTAGTAAAACCAGGAGAGAGGGAGAGAGAGAGAGAGAGAATAGATAGTTTACCTATTTCCTTTCTGTACTTTAAGTAAAGAATTAAAAAGTAGTAAAAAGTTTTTCACGACTTTCATGTGCTCATCTAAATCCGAAATAAAATTGAACTCTTTTTAAATACTTTGTAGACAGTAGCTACAGCTGCAGCAGCTAAATATAATTAATAGAATATAAAGAAAATCGATTTTTTATCAATCCATATTTGTTTTTCAAAATTTTGGATAATATTGTGGGAAAAATCATGCGACGCTCAGTGAATTCTTAGATCAAATATCTTCAAAACCTTTTTATTTAAATATCAGGTAACAATGTCAGTTCTTTTCTCATTAATGTGTTATTAATAAAATTATTTAATAGAATATAGAAAAAAAAATAGATTTTACATGAATCTATAGTTATTTATCCAAATTTTTTATAACATTATTCGAAATATCATTCAACGCTGTATGTACTTTTAGATTAAACTTCTGCAAGACTTTATTGTTAAAATATTAGCAAACATAGGCAGGTTTTTTAACATTTTTTTTTACTAAAACACTTTAAATTTATTGGTAATTTTTTATAAAAAGTAATATAAATTGAAATACAATTTTAATGTTAATGCAATTTAAACATTAATTTTTATTACGTATTTTTGATTGGTACATTGGTATCATCAATTTAAAATACATTATAATATAATTAAGATATAATTAAAGTATAATTAAAATATAACTTAAATCTATATAAAATAAAATTTGAAGTATAAAAATTGTTCATTGAATATATATGGTCTTAGGAGTTAAACTTGTACACGGAAGGTTCAAATTCAAATCCGATAATTTTTTTTTTAAATTCAACCAAAGCATTTGAATTTTAATGTTATAAGTGCATTAAATTCAATGTACATTTACATTAATTTCCAAGCATATCTTTTTAGCAGTGTAACTTGAAAATTAATGAACAGGTAAATGAAATTTAATGTTCCGAAAAGAAATTTGCTTCCAGTAATTTTACATTAAATTTTAAGTAGATATTTTTAACAGTATATATCCAATTTTGAATTAAATGTTATTGAATTGTAATTAATATCAATTAATTTTAATACCTTTTAAAATGCGATTCTGTGTAATTAGCATTCATATACATTGACATTAATTAAAATGTCATTTAATTGAATTCCTTTTGTTTCAATTTTAATTCCATTTTAATTCAATTTAATTTTTTTAATTGGAACATTTTTGGAATTTATAAATCCATTTCAATACTAGAAATCGCGATTAAGATTCAGCATTGAAATTTTCATTAAAAAGAATTGCCTATTTTTAATCCTTTTTAATCCCGCTTTTCTAGCAGGGAAGTGACATAATTTTCGAGATAATATTTATATATATCTTATTTAAGAATATAAATCCTTGCAATTTCTTCCGTAATTAATCCGTCACTTCAGTCAGTGACACGTATAAATCACGTAAAATAAACTTTGTGCTGTACAGCTGTTCCATGCAATAAGAAAATAAGCTCGTGTAGACGTTCCGTTTGAGAATTCAGATGCCCACAGGTCGCAGGCTGTTTTAAAAAATCAAGTGCTTTTTAACATTATTTAAAATTATTTAAATAAACAGTGTGGAGTTGAAGTAATTGAAGTATTGGCCTTTAAAGTACTCAGTGACGCTAGATTGCAAAAGTGGCAGAAACGACGTTTAAAGGTTATACAAAGTTTATTTACATTAGTTATAAGATGAAAAATTAAATATAAATTATATTAATTAAATTTTCTGAATCAGTATACCTATTATTAACTACCCTATCTCTCATATAAACTATATTTTTCTTCGCCCTTTCTTGGGTGTAAAAAATTAATGTTGTGCAATATTAAATATCAATATTATTAAATATTGCACAACATTAATTTTTTACACCCAAGAAAGTGCGAAGAAAAGTATAGTTTATATGATAGAGATAGGGTAGTTAATAATAGGTATACTGATTCAGAAAATTTTAATATTGTTAGAATATTAAAATATTAAAATAAATAATTTTTTGAAACTACTACCAGTAATTTAAGAGACTGTTACGTTCAATATTAACAAAATAAAACTCAACATTTCAAAAAAAAAAGAAGCAAGATAAAAGATTTGCAGACAGTCACAAACAAACAGTAAACTTATAACAGTAAAAAGCTTTAAATGATAAAATCACTTGGAGATAGAGCAGCAAATTTCTCTTACATTTGGCATTCAAGGTAATAATAATTCTAGAGTTACCAGCATATTTTTTACATCATTAGTATCCCAGAATACCTCATATTCTTCATTCCCAAGCCTGACAGATAGATAAGAAAAATTTAAATCAACAATTTCTTTCTCAAAAATTATTGTGGTGTTCGCTTTGTATTTTGAATTTTATTTTTTTTCTCCAAATCTATCAGGACTAGGAAAAATATGTATAAGGTACTTTTTGTTATAAATTTTGTGGGGAATCCAGTGGTATTTTTTAAATTAGAGAATCTGTTGAAATAAAAAAGTTCAAAATGGCTGTCAAAAGACCGATGAAAGCATTTTTACACAAAAGTGCTTGATATGAGTGGTACAATAATTCTAGAGTTACCAGCATATTTTTTACATCATTAGTATCCCAGAATACCTAATATTCTTCATTCCCAAGTCTGACAGATAGATAAGAAAAATTTAAATCAACAATTTCTTTCTCAAAACTTATTGTGGTGTTCGCTTTGTATTTTGAATTTTATTTTTTTTCTCCAAATCTATCAGGACTAGGAAAAATATGTATAAGGTACTTTTTGTTATAAATTTTGTGGGGAATCCAGTAGTATTTTTTAAATTAGAGAATCTGTTGAAATAAAAAAGTTCAAAATGGCTGTCAAAAGACCGATGAAAGCATTTTTACACAAAAGTGCTTGATATGAGTGGTACAATAATTCTAGAGTTACCAGCATATTTTTTACATCATTAGTATCCCAGAATACCTAATATTCTTCATTCCCAAGCCTGACAGATAGATAAGAAAAATTTAAATCCACAATTTCTTTCTCAAAACTTATTGTGGTGTTCGCTTTGTATTTTGAATTTTATTTTTTTTCTCCAAATCTATCAGGACTAGGAAAAATATGTATAAGGTACTTTTTGTTATAAATTTTGTGGGGAATCCAGTAGTATTTTTTAAATTAGAGAATCTGTTGAAATAAAAAAGTTCAAAATGGCTGTCAAAAGACCGATGAAAGCATTTTTACACAAAAGTGCTTGATATGAGTGGTACAATAATTCTAGAGTTACCAGCATATTTTTTACATCATTAGTATCCCAGAATACCTAATATTCTTCATTCCCAAGCCTGACAGATAGATAAGAAAAATTTAAATCAACAATTTCTTTCTCAAAACTTATTGTGGTGTTCGCTTTGTATTTTGAATTTTATTTTTTTTCTCCAAATCTATCAGGACTAGGAAAAATATGTATAAGGTACTTTTTGTTATAAATTTTGTGGGGAATCCAGTAGTATTTTTTAAATTAGAGAATCTCTTGAAATAAAAAAGTTCAAAATGGCTGTCAAAGACCGATGAAAGCATTTTTACACAAAAGTGCTTGATATGAGTGGTACAATAATTCTAGAGTTACCAGCATATTTTTTACATCATTAGTATCCCAGAATACCTAATATTCTTCATTCCCAAGCCTGACAGATAGATAAGAAAAATTTAAATCAACAATTGCTTTCTCAAAACTTATTGTGGTGTTCGCTTTGTATTTTGAATTTTATTTTTTTTCTCCAAATCTATCAGGACTAGGAAAAATATGTATAAGGTACTTTTTGTTATAAATTTGTGGAGAATCGAGTAGTATTTTTTAAATTAGAGAATCTCTTGAAATAAAAAAGTTCAAAATGGCTGTCAAAGACCGATGAAAGCATTTTTACACAAAAGTGCTTGATATGAGTGGTACAATAATTCTAGAGTTACCAGCATATTTTTTACATCATTAGTATCCCAGAATACCTAATATTCTTCATTCCCAAGCCTGACAGATAGATAAGAAAAATTTAAATCAACAATTTCTTTCTCAAAAATTATTGTGGTGTTCGCTTTGTATTTTGAATTTTATTTTTTTTCTCCAAATCTATCAGGACTAGGAAAAATATGTATAAGGTACTTTTTGTTATAAAATTTGTGGAGAATCGAGTAGTATTTTTTAAATTAGAGAATCTCTTGAAATAAAAAAGTTCAAAATGGCTGTCAAAGACCGATGAAAGCATTTTTACACAAAAGTGCTTGATATGAGTGGTACAATAATTCTAGAGTTACCAGCATATTTTTTACATCATTAGTATCCCAGAATACCTAATATTCTTCATTCCCAAGCCTGACAGATAGATAAGAAAAATTTAAATCAACAATTTCTTTCTCAAAAATTATTGTGGTGTTCGCTTTGTATTTTGAATTTTATTTTTTTTCTCCAAATCTATCAGGACTAGGAAAAATATGTATAAGGTACTTTTTGTTATAAAATTTGTGGAGAATCGAGTAGTATTTTTTAAATTAGAGAATCTCTTGAAATAAAAAAGTTCAAAATGGCTGTCAAAGACCGATGAAAGCATTTTTACACAAAAGTGCTTGATATGAGTGGTACAATAATTCAAGAGTTACCAGCATACTTTTTACATCATTGTATTCCAGAATACCTTATATTCTTCATTCATAAGCTTGACAGATAGATAACAAAAATTTAAACAAAAAATTTCTGTTTCCAAGCTTATTCTGATGTTCGCTTTCTATTTAAAATTTTTTTTAATTTGTTTTATTTGTTCTACAACAACCATGGAATTTTTTTAAAATGTAAGATTAGTGGAGCTGGGATTTTTTTCCGATCCATGCACCGAAAATCATTACTCGGAGACGCAAAATGCGTCAGGGCTCAACAACCGTTTTTTTAACCAAAAAAGGACTTTAACGTATTTTTATTTAGTCGATGTATTTGTTGTGCATTAAGGAACCTGCATGCACATTTTTAAAAATGTACTACCAGCGGAGCTGGGAATTTTTTCCGATTGATGCATCGAAAATCATAACTCGGAGGCGCAATGGGCGTCTGGTCTTAGCATCCTATTTAACTAACAAAATAAACACTTTGAGTGCAGTAACTTCTTAAAAATATGATTTAAATTATCTTTTTAGACAAACTGAATTATTTAAAATTATTCTTCAGAAAATGGTTAAATATCAAAGAGAAAAAAAAGTAAGGGATAGCCGAAAATCCAATTCAGTGATTGCGAGTAGTATGGCCTCTTTCATAGAGATTTGCTAGCAGGTATAAAGGTCCCTCGCAGCTTTGCGAGCCCAGCGGATTAGTGCAATTGCTGCTTATAAATTCTAGTATTTCGCACCTATATTACTAGCATATGCTGCCCATTCTTTTCGTCTACCTTCCAGAAAAGTTTGAAGATCGAGAGGGTTTATTACTCCAGCATTAAAAAAAATTACTCGTAGCCTAGATAAGTCACGCCCAGCGGAGGCGGCATGCTGCGGCGTTTTCATAGGGATGCAGCCGTGTGATCCGTCCGTAGCGTTTGATATATAATCCTTATAACAAAGAGGACTATCTGGGACCTACGAATAATCTGCAGCTGTTGAGCATCCGAAAAGAAAAGTTTGAAGCAAAAAATTATCTAGAAATTATCGCACCTAGGACCGCATTTATCTCTTATCTTTTAGCCTCTGATCAAATTTAAAACTAGACGCTTTGAAAAAGTTAAACAAAAAAACACTTTAACAAATACTTTTTTATTCTATTTGTTTCTCATACAATTATTAAGCCCCATGTAAATTTTTAAAAATGTACGACTAGCGGAGCTGGGATTTTTTTCCGATCGATGCGTCGAAAATCATAACGCGGAGGCGCAATGGGCGTCAGGGCTCAACGACCTTTTTGTTAACCAAAAAAGCACTTTAACGTATTTTTATTTACTCGATGTATTTGCTGTACATTGTCGAACACACATGCAAATTTTTAAAAATGTACGACTAGCGGAGCTGGGATTTTTTTCCGATTGATGCGTCAAAAATTATCACCGGGCGCGAGCAGGGCGTCAGAGCTTAACGACATTTTTCGCGCAGCAGATAGACACTTTAACGATATCTTATTTACTCGATGTATTTGTTGTACATTAAGGAACCTGCATGCAAATTTTTAAAAATGTAAGACTAGCGAAACTGGTATTTTTTTCCGATCGATGCATCGAAAATCATAACTCGGAGGCGCAATGGGCGTCAGGGCTCGACAACATTTTTGCTAACCAAAAAAGGACTTTAACGTATTTTTATTTACTCGATGTATTTGTTGTACATTAAGGAACACACATGCAAATTTTTAAAAATGTACGACTAGTGGAGCTGGGATTTTTTTCCGATCCATGCACCGAAAATCATTACTCGGAGACGCAAAAGGCGTCAGGGCTCAACAACCGTTTTTTTAACCAAAAAAGGACTTTAACGTATTTTTATTTACTCGATGTATTTGTTGTACTTTAAGGAACCTGCATGCAAATTTTTAAAAATGTACGACTAGCGGAGCTGGGATTTTTTTCCGATTGATGCGTCAAAAATTATCACCGGGCGCGAGCAGGGCGTCAGAGCTTAACGACATTTTTCGCGCAGCAGATAGACACTTTAACGATATCTTATTTACTCGATGTATTTGTTGTACATTGGGGAACCTGCATGCAAATTTTTAAAAATGTACGACTAGTGGAGCTGGGATTTTTTTCCGATCCATGCACCGAAAATCATTACTCGGAGACGCAAAAGGCGTCAGGGCTCGACAACCTTTTTGCTAACCAAAAAAGGACTTTAACGTATTTTTATTTACTCGATGTATTTGCTGTACATTGGGGAACACACATGCAAATTTTTAAAAATGTACGACAAGTGGAGCTGGGATTTTTTTCCGATCCATGCACCGAAAATCATTACTCGGAGACGCAAAAGGCGTCAGGGCTCAACAACCGTTTTTTTAACCAAAAAAGGACTTTAACGTATTTTTATTTACTCGATGTATTTGTTGTACATTGGGGAACACACATGCAAATTTTTAAAAATGTACGACAAGTGGAGCTGGGATTTTTTTCCGATCCATGCACCGAAAATCATTACTCGGAGACGCAAAAGGCGTCAGGGCTCAACAACCGTTTTTTTAACCAAAAAAGGACTTTAACGTATTTTTATTTACTCGATGTATTTGTTGTACTTTAAGTTATGCGCGAGGAGCCGGAACTTATGCGCGAGGAGCCAAAAGTTATGCGCGAGGAGCCGATAGTTCCTTACTGGCCCGAAAGCGTTATACGCGAGGTGTCGAATGTTATGTGCGAGGAGCAAAAGTTATGCGCGAGGATCCAAAACTTATTTGCAAGCTTCTGGCCCGGTAAGGACGACTCCTCGAGGTTCTCGAAGCCAGCGTTACCGAGCTAGCAGAGCGTTTCCCCAGATGGAGCGGCGGGAGCCCCGAAAGGTTCTGTGCGAGTAGCCATAAGTTATGCGCGAGGAGCCGGATCTTATGCGCGAGGAGCCGAAAGTTATGCGCGAGGAGCCAAAACTTATGGGCGACCTTCTGGCCCGGTAAGGAAAATACCTCGAGGACCTCAAAGCCAGCGTTACCGAGCCAGCACTACGTTTTCGCAGGTGGAGCGGCAAGAGCCCCGAAAAGTTATGTGCGAGGAGCCATAAGTTATGCGCGAGGAGCCAAAAGTTATGCGCGAGGAGCCGATAGTTCCTTACTGGCCCGAAAGCGTTATACGCGAGGTGTCGAATGTTATGTGCGAGGAGCCAAAGTTATGCGCGAGGAGCCGAAACTTATGGGCGAGCTTCTGGACCGGTAAGGAAAATACCTCGAGGTCCAAGAAGCCAGCGTTACCGAGCCAGCACTTCGTTTTCGCAGGTGGAGCGGCAAGAGCCCCGAAAAGTTATGTGCGAGGAGCCATAAGTTATGCGCGAGGAGCCGGAACTTATGCGCGAGGAGCCAAAAGTTATGCGCGAGGAGCCGATAGTTCCTTACTGGCCCGAAAGCGTTATACGCGAGGTGTCGAATGTTATGTGCGAGGAGCAAAAGTTATGCGCGAGGAGCCAAAACTTATGTGCAAGCTTCTGGCCCGGTAAGGACGACTCCTCGAGGTTCTCGAAGCCAGCGTTACCGAGCTAGCAGAGCGTTTCCCCAGATGGAGCGGCGGGAGCCCCGAAAGGTTCTGTGCGAGTAGCCATAAGTTATGCGCGAGGAGCCGGAACTTATGCGCGAGGAGCCGAAAGTTATGCGCGAGGAGCCAAAACTTATGGGCGAGCTTCTGGCCCGGTAAGGAAAATACCTCGAGGACCTCAAAGCCAGCGTTACCGAGCCAGCACTACGTTTTTGCAGGTGGAGCGACAAGAGCCCCGAAAAGTTATGTGCGAGGAGCCGGAACTTATGCGCGAGGAGCCAAAAGTTATGCGCGAGGAGCCGATAGTTCCTTACTGGCCCGAAAGCGTTATACGCGAGGTGTCGAATGTTATGTGCGAGGAGCAAAAGTTATGCGCGAGGAGCCAAAACTTATGTGCAAGCTTCTGGACCGGTAAGGAAAATACCTCGAGGTCCAAGAAGCCAGCGTTACCGAGCCAGCACTACGTTTTCGCAGGTGGAGCGGCAAGAGCCCCGAAAAGTTATGTGCGAGGAGCCATAAGTTATGCGCGAGGAGCCGGAACTTATGCGCGAGGAGCCAAAGTTATGCGCGAGCCGATAGTTCCTTACTGGCCCGAAAGCGTTATACGCGAGGTGTGGAATGTTATGTGCAAGGAGCAAAAGTTATGTGCGAGTAGCCAAAAGTTATGCGCGAGGAGCCGATAGTTCCTTACTGGCCCGAAAGCGTTATACGCGAGGTGTCGAATGTTATGCGCGAGGAGCCGAAAGTTATGCGCGAGGAGCCGAAACATATGGGCAAGCTTCTGGCCCGGTAAGGAAAATACCTCGAGGACCTCAAAGCCAGCGTTACCGAGCCAGCACTACGTTTTCGCAGGTGGAGCGGCAAGAGCCCCGAAAAGTTATGTGCGAGGAGCCATAAGTTATGCGCGAGGAGCCAAAAGTTATGCGCGAGGAGCCGATAGTTACTTACTGGCCCGAAAGCGTTATACGCGAGGTGTCGAATGTTATGTGCGAGGAGCCAAAGTTATGCGCGAGGAGCCGAAACTTATGGGCGAGCTTCTGGACCGGTAAGGAAAATACCTCGAGGTCCAAGAAGCCAGCGTTACCGGGCTAGCAGTGCGTTTCCCCAGATGGAGCGGCGGGAGCCCCGAAAGGTTCTGTGCGAGTAGCCATAAGTTATGCGCGAGGAGCCGGAACTTATGCGCGAGGAGCCGAAAGTTATGCGCGAGGAGCCGAAACTTATGGGCAAGCTTCTGGCCCGGTAAGGAAAATACCTCGAGGACCTCAAAGCCAGCGTTACCGAGCCAGCACTACGTTTTCGCAGGTGGAGCGGCAAGAGCCCCGAAAAGTTATGTGCGAGGAGCCATAAGTTATGCGCGAGGAGCCGGAACTTATGCGCGAGGAGCCAAAAGTTATGCGCGAGGAGCCGATAGTTCCTTACTGGCCCGAAAGCGTTATACGCGAGGTGTCGAATGTTATGTGCGAGGAGCAAAAGTTATGCGCGAGGATCCAAAACTTATGTGCAAGCTTCTGGCCCGGTAAGGACGACTCCTCGAGGTTCTCGAAGCCAGCGTTACCGAGCTAGCAGAGCGTTTCCCCAGATGGAGCGGCGGGAGCCCCGAAAGGTTCTGTGCGAGTAGCCATAAGTTATGCGCGAGGAGCCGGAACTTATGCGCGAGGAGCCGAAAGTTATGCGCGAGGAGCCAAAACTTATGGGCGAGCTTCTGGCCCGGTAAGGAAAATACCTCGAGGACCTCAAAGCCAGCGTTACCGAGCCAGCACTACGTTTTCGCAGGTGGAGCGGCAAGAGCCCCGAAAAGTTATGTGCGAGGAGCCATAAGTTATGCGCGAGGAGCCAAAAGTTATGCGCGAGGAGCCGATAGTTCCTTACTGGCCCGAAAGCGTTATACGCGAGGTGTCGAATGTTATGTGCGAGGAGCCAAAGTTATGCGCGAGGAGCCGAAACTTATGGGCGAGCTTCTGGACCGGTAAGGAAAATACCTCGAGGTCCAAGAAGCCAGCGTTACCGAGCCAGCACTACGTTTTCGCAGGTGGAGCGGCAAGAGCCCCGAAAAGTTATGTGCGAGGAGCCATAAGTTATGCGCGAGGAGCCGGAACTTATGCGCGAGGAGCCAAAAGTTATGCGCGAGGAGCCGATAGTTCCTTACTGGCCCGAAAGCGTTATACGCGAGGTGTCGAATGTTATGTGCGAGGAGCAAAAGTTATGCGCGAGGAGCCAAAACTTATGTGCAAGCTTCTGGCCCGGTAAGGAAAATACCTCGAGGTCCAAGAAGCCAGCGTTACCGAGCCAGCAGAGTGTTTCCGCAGATGGAGCGGCGGGAGCCCCGAAAGGTTCTGTGCGAGTAGCCATAAGTTATGCGCGAGGAGCCGGAACTTATGCGCGAGGAGCCGAAAGTTATGCGCGAGGAGCCGAAAGTTATGCGCGAGGAGCCGAAACTTATGGGCAAGCTTCTGGCCCGGTAAGAAAAATACCTCGAGACCTCAAAGCCAGCGTTACCGAGCCAGCACAACTTTTTCGCAGGTGGTGAGGCAAGAGCCCCGAAAAGTTATGTGCGAGGAGCTATAAGTTATGCGCGAGGAGCCAAAAGTTATGCGCGAGGAGCCGATAGTTCCTTACTGGCCCGAAAGCGTTATACGCGAGGTGTCGAATGTTATGCGCGAGGAGCCAAAAGTTATGCGCGAGGAGCCGGTAGTTCCTTACTGGCCCGAAAGCGTTATACGCGAGGTGTCGAATGTTATGCGCGAGGAGCCAAAAGTTATGCGCGAGGAGCCGATAGTTCCTTACTGGCCCCAAAGCGTTATACGCGAGGTGTCGAATGTTATGTGCGAGGAGCAAAAGTTATGCGCGAGGAGCCAAAACTTATGTGCAAGCTTCTGGCCCGGTAAGGAAAATACCTCGAGGTCCAAGAAGCCAGCGTTACCGAGCCAGCAGAGTGTTTCCGCAGATGGAGCGGCGGGAGCCCCGAAAGGTTCTGTGCGAGTAGCCATAAGTTATGCGCGAGGAGCCGGAACTTATGCGCGAGGAGCCGAAAGTTATGCGCGAGGAGCCGAAACTTATGGGCAAGCTTCTGGCCCGGTGAGGAAAATACCTCGAGGACCTCAAAGCCAGCGTTACCGAGCCAGCACTACGTTTTCGCAGGTGGAGCGGCAAGAGCCCCGAAAAGTTATGTGCGAGGAGCCATAAGTTATGCGCGAGGAGCCAAAAGTTATGCGCGAGGAGCCGATAGTTCCTTACTGGCCCGAAAGCGTTATACGCGAGGTGTCGAATGTTATGTGCGAGGAGCCAAAGTTATGCGCGAGGAGCCGAAACTTATGGGCGAGCTTCTGTCCCGGTAAGGAAAATACCTCGAGGACCTCAAAGCCAGCGTTACCGAGCCAGCACAACGTTTTCGCAGGTGGAGCGGCAAGAGCCCCTAAAAGTTATGTGCGAGGAGCCATAAGTTATGCGCGAGGAGCCAAAAGTTATGCGCGAGGAGCCGATAGTTCCTTACTGGCCCGAAAGCGTTATACGCGAGGTGTCGAATGTTATGTGCGAGGAGCAAAAGTTATGCGCGAGGAGCCAAAACTTATGTGCAAGCTTCTGGCCCGGTAAGGAAAATACCTCGAGGTCCAAGAAGCCAGCGTTACCGATCCAGCAGAGTGTTTCCGCAGATGGAGCGGCGGGAGCCCCGAAAGGTTCTGTGCGAGTAGCCATAAGTTATGCGCGAGGAGCCGGAACTTATGCGCGAGGAGCCGAAAGTTATGCGCGAGGAGCCGAAGGTATGCGCGAGGAGCCGAAACTTATGGGCAAGCTTCTGGCCCGGTAAGAAAAATACCTCGAGACCTCAAAGCCAGCGTTAACCGAGCCAGCACAACTTTTTCGCAGGTGGTGAGGCAAGAGCCCCCGAAAAGTTATGTGCGAGGAGCTATAAGTTATGCGCGAGGAGCCAAAAGTTATGCGCGAGGAAGCCATAGTTCCTTACTGGCCCGAAAGCGTTATACGCGAGGTGTCGAATGTTATGCGCGAGGAGCCAAAAGTTATGCGCGAGGAGCCGGTAGTTCCTTACTGGCCCGAAAGCGTTATACGCGAGGTGTCGAATGTTATGCGCGAGGAGCCAAAAGTTATGCGCGAGGAGCCGATAGTTCCTTACTGGCCCCAAAGCGTTATACGCGAGGTGTCGAATATTATGTGCGAGGAGCAAAAGTTATGCGCGAGGAGCCAAAACTTATGTGCAAGCTTCTGGCCCGGTAAGGAAAATACCTCAAGGTCCAAGAAGCCAGCGTTACCGAGCCAGCAGAGTGTTTCCGCAGATGGAGCGGCGGGAGCCCCGAAAGGTTCTGTGCGAGTAGCCATAAGTTATGCGCGAGGAGCCGGAACTTA